>WJEZ01002596.1:0-13049 GCA_009869925.1 Thalassaphorura encarpata | reverse complement strand
ATGCTAGTTTTGGTGGGATGGCGTGGAGAGCCTGGAAAGAGAGATGAGCCTCAACACAGAGTTCAAGGGCAAGTCACTCCTGGATTACTAGGTAAGAAGAATTCCCAACTCAGTATCAGCTCATCACTTGTTTTAATTAAATCTTCCGCTCGAATTTATCTTGGAGCAACGTAGACAATTTTTGTGCTGTAAACAAGCCTAGAATGAAGAATCTTCTTTCCCATATATTAAATTTTCGAGTAAGCATAAAATTGAAAGCTAAGAAGAAAATACGATTAGTGACCTAAATTCATTAATTGAGCCCTGCAGCTTGAATTTTCTCTCTAGGAATTAATTGTCCATCGTTCACATTAAGTTTGCGTACAGTTGACTCATTTCTAATTGCTTTGCTGGAGGGCATATTAGACTAAAATTCGACGCATTTCTTGTTTGTATAACCTAGAGCTAGAGGTTTTTTGCACACTCATTACATTTAGCATTTCAACTACATTTTAAAGACGCAACTGTTTTTACTTTAATGAGAAATTGAATGCGTAGAATCTCTTCGCTATGAATTATGTCAGATAGAGCCGATGCCTAAAGCTATCAACTTTCACTATGTAATCACGGAAAGTAACGTAAAAGTAAGTGTATTTTATCAGCAGGGTAATTTGGCCAACGCACTATGACGCCATATGGGAAGCAAGTCCAGGGTAGACTCAGATAGGGGATTGTAAATGTAAACCACTTTATATTTATGAGAAAATTCCATCAAGAAGACCAAGGTGTGAGACTGCAAAATGATGCCTCATTTTAGGAAAGAATGTTTTCGCTTTTGGAAATTCATGGCATTCGCCGAAGTGTTACGGGTTTATCACATCCATTCACTCAGAATCAGACAAAGTTCTCCAGGTTATAAAAATTCAGAGTGTTTCAGTATGAGTCTAGAGACATTCGATTTTATGAGTGTATGTCATTCATAAAATAATAAATGCTGAGGTTATAGTCACGCTACGATAACATAAATTATGCTGAAATTTTGATTTTAGTAATAGTTTTAAGATAAAATTCACCACTGTGAAGATATGACATGCAATGCAATGGGTGCAGACGTAATCGATTCACAGTGCCAAAAGCTGACTCATTTTGAAACTAGAGACTCGTTGAAATACAGACGACAACAATTTTGTTGCAAAATAAGCACGTACAACTTTTGACACACATATGCATTACCCCATCAAAGTTCCAGTTTAACCCTTTCCTCTCTTCAGCATTCCGTCAGTGTATGTCCAAAATTATTTCAGTTGGATATTCTTTCGAATACAAACAAACAAAATCGCATAGATATGAATGAATTGAATCGTCATCCCGTCAGTCATCCATACAAATTTCAAACCACGAGATTTATGCCCATAAATATAGTGATATGAGTAACTGGAGCATTTGTGCGTAAAGAACATCCGCCCTTAGCATTTTATTCGCACCACCCCACTTGAATTGAATACAAAATGTTTACTTTTCATGTTTGCATGAGTGAGTAGAAAAGCTCCGGTTCTACAGCACAATAAAATACTCAGAAAATATCATGCCTGAATCTTTTCCTGTGTAAAAGGTCTAGAATTTCTTGAGACGTAGATGGAAAAGAAAAATTCTTAGAACGTCCTGTCAGGAAATGTGAGACCTCGTAATTACTTATTCTTGAAAGCATAAATATTAAAACTTTTTGCATTTATGTAGACATCCGTTATCTTATTATTAGCAAACTTTTTCTTCCGCCATGTACTAAACTAAATTACACCAGGAATCACTATCGTTTTCCTTCCTTGTCTTGTCCCATCGTTTTTATACAACACGGCAGCATATAAAGTTTTACAAGGAACCCGATACTGTTGTCAAGTCTAGACGTCTAGACTAGCTTCAAGCTAATTTGCCTAAGAAGTCATGCCTGAAACTGCGAACTTAATTGCATCCGTTGGCATGTTTCCAAATTGGCCACACATTAAATGACCGTTTCTGTAAAAATATGGGGAAAATTTTAAATATCATGCAAACTCATTTCGGCCTGAAGATAAAAATGACTTTAGGACATTTCAATCCAACTTGAATTATAATTTAAACTCAAAACGAAGTATATTGATAGTATTATTAAATTTTGACAGCTGCATTGGGCATACCATTCCAACCACTGCCTGATTATATCGAAGGGGCAGAACAAGCATTGTACACGGCCAAGAAGCATTTGGAGAAAACATGGAAAATTTTAAATGTCACACGAACTCATTTTGGCCTGAATACAAAAATGACTTTAGGACATTTTAATCCAACTTGAATTATAATTTAAACTCAAAACGAAGTATATTGATATTATTAAATTTTGACAGCTGCATTGGGCATACCATTCCAACCACTGCCTGATTATATCGAAGGGGCAGAACAAGCATTGTACACGGCCAAGAAGCATTTGGAGAAAACAGGGACTCCCTACGCACTTTTGGTGAAAAGACAAACTTTCACTCCTTACAAAATGAAAAAGAAAGGTTTGTTGGAGGAAATTGAGGCTGGTAGAATGAGTCGTGAAACCGGGATCGAGGCTGTTATTGCTGCTACCCATGATAGAGATGTTGTGGTAGGGACTACCGGAATGTTGTCCAGGTAAGCTGAGTCCAGAGTCCACGTAATTTAGTGCTTCTTGCTAAAATAATTATTTGGCATAGAACAAGAGATTTTGTAGCATACGACTTGTCTGCCTTTATTCTTTTGTTTTCCTATTGACCCCTAGTCAAATAGCAAACAAGAAAATTAAATCTTGTAATAATTATGAACAAATATGAATGTATAGGGAATTATTTGAGTTGCGGAAAGCAAGAGAGGAAGGACATGAGAGAGATTTCCTGACCGTGGGTTCTATGGGTCATGCTTCTTCCATTGCTCTTGGGATTGCTCTTCAGAAACGGAAGCGTCGAATCATTTGTTTGGACGGAGATGGTTTCTCTTATCATGCACATGGGAGCCATTGCTACGATCGCACAGTAAGTCTCAAAACTCAAATAACAAATGACAATCATTTCCTTTTGTTTTGTATCATGAAATGGTTTCAACTCATCAAATGCTGTGAGGCATGACTAAATGAAAGCGTTAGAATTAATAGTGCGAGTCAAAGTGGATTGGAAATTTTGATTTGTGCATATTCTGTTCTTTCGTTAGATTTCAGACGAATGCTGAGTTCGTTTGAAGCGCTTACGTAATAATTTAAAATTTCCTTTATAGCTTTAAAAGTTCTAAAAATTCTTTGATCAGTCCTACAGGTCAGGAATACACCCTAGAAATAAAGTTTCAGTTGAACTTAGCAATTCTTCATGAATACCTCATTATGCAAATGCAGGCCATCAAAACTAAGCTGCTCAAAAAAGATTTTGAATAGTTTTTCAGGCCTGAAGTATTAACATTCGTATCTCAATCTCATTTCATATTATAGCTCTATTTCGTTGTCAAGATTCCGTTATCGCTCCCCAGACTCAAGGACAAAGATAGTCCGTACGTATAGGAAGCAACAGGGAAGTACTTGGTTTTCTGAATTCGTATTTCATAAGATGAAATCCTTAAGAATAAAATGTTTCGGCAATAAATCAACCAAAGCAGGAATTATGGTCTCGCTTGTCGAGCTGAATCCAAAAGTCGCTTTATCTCCAAAAGCGAATTTAGTCTAGCTGGACTTGCACGTATGAATTTCTCATCCGAGTCCATGTCTGGACTGAACCTCTTTAGTCAGACTAGACAGACTAAAGAACCCACGCATTGCATAGACTAGGTTTGACTCAATATGACCCACCGTCTGCTTATGGACGTAAAATCTTTCACCGTGGTAAACTGTATGAAAATGCTAGTCTATCTTCTTTGATAAAGCTTAAAATTTGTTTCCATTAATTAAAACCTGTCAGGCATGGAGCTCGAGACGTTATGAGAAAATAACACATTTTCGTATTGTTACCTTATTCGTGTCTACACAAAGCAAATTCGAACAAATCTCATCGAATCCTGAGAAACGGGGCTTTGTAATATAAGAGAATAGCATTATTTATCACTTCGTGAGGAGAGAAGGAAGCTTCCGTGTGGATTTAATTACTACTTGAGGCCAAGAGCAAAGAGAATGGTGACGCATGTTGACAGGTGTTGTCTTAATATCCGAGAGATTGTAATCAGGGTCTCTCACGCACACCTGGTGTGGTCTCAGACAAGCACGAGGGGCACGGCACTGTCAGATCAGAGCCATAAATACATTTTAATCAGAACCGAGTATCTTAATCTGGATGACAATGGAATTAATTTAATGAAGTGGTTTGTCGTTTGTCCTGGGCAAACTAGAACATAAGGTCTGAAATGATGCAAATGAGGTGGAAATTCTCTGTATTAATATTCCAAGTTCTGACCCATTTCTCGAAAACTAGAACACAGCCTGACTGGGTATGTAAATATTTTAATTTCTCATTTCAGGTTCTCTCCACCCAATTTCACCCACGTTGTTTTGAATAATGGAAGTCATGACTCTGTCGGAGGTCAGCCTACAGCAGCAGTCAATGATAGTTTTTCCATCACTGGCATTGCCCTTGCGGCTGGATATCGCCGTACTTGGACTTGTTCAACAGTCGAGGAAGTTGGTAAAGCTATACGACAGTCAGGTGAAAATGGACTTGATGGACCGACTCTGATTGAAGTCAAAATCTCACGTGGATCAAGAAAAAATTTTGGGTCGCCCTACTAGAACTCCTGTTCAGAACAAGATTGATTTTATGCATTTCCTTGCAATTAATAGTGATTAAGAATACTTTCATTTATTAATTCCAAAATACACAAATAAATTTGTAAAAATCAATTTCCCAGAATCTCTTGCATTACTGGGTCTTCGTCCTCTTCCTCATCGGATTCCTCATTTGTATTGATTGATCTCATTGAAACGGAATCTTCCCACTCGTATTCCTCGTCATCATCTTCTTCGTCCAAACTTATATCACTCTCCAACAAATCTCCCCTTAAAGTCAAATCACCAACAACACTAGAGTCATCAGATTCCGACATTCTTGAAGAACTTTCTTCTGTTTCTATTGTAAAATTTCTCCTTGGTCTATTCCTAAGACGGGGAGCATTTGAGTTCTTTGATATACCAAATTTTGCCATGTTCTTTGGAGCTGTGCATCCTGGTGGAACTTCAAGCTCCGTCAATGTTAATACAGGGATTTTTCCTGAAATTAAAAATAAGCATTATTCAATGCATTTCCCTTCTGCTGCGATTCCATTCCAATTTTTTACCTCTCTCTAATAGAAAAAGTTCAACATAACGGCTAATGCAATAGCGACAATATTCCAAGGTATCTTCGTCAACAAATCCATATTTTGAGGTGTACTCAGTAGTCTTGGAGGAACTGATCCGATTTCTTTGGGTAGCTATGATTGAGTCAATTTCTGGCAAGTGCACATCACAAATCTACAACGTAAAATAACAACTCATAGAATCGCAGGACACAAGATAAGGAAAATATATCAACAAATGCATACTTGATAGAACATTTGAGTTTTTGGAGGAATTTCGCCAGGATTGTAAGCAAAATATGATTCCGGATCCTTTGTTGACAGAACGCAATGTGAACGATACATATCTGCACAAAAAGTTTGAGCTCTCAGTCAGGAAATTCAGTACACATAAATTTGTATTATTTTACTTACGTGGAATTCTGTAATCCAATAATTGATAGATGAAAGCCGATTTGTCTTTCCTTGGATCATAGCCGAAGCGAACCCATAAGCTGCGCCAAGGACCATTGAGACAAAAATAGGCAACACAAGGTACTAAATACTTGAGAACAACTACTTTGATTCCTAACTCTGCCTCCAAACCCAATTTTGTCCAAATCGGTCTCTTGGCAAATGCTCTTTTGATTGCATCTAATGGTTGGCCCAATAATCTTTTCCCAACATCCATCATAGCCTCTGGTAGGGGACTTGTTGGGACAAGAATTTCATTCGTATGGAATTTATTATCTGTGAGACGAAAATTAACGTTGTGTGAATATACAACACGCTTTGCTCGAGTAGATCGTAGTATATCCCCGTCAATACTGCCCCCAGGGCTTCCAGCTGAGCTCCTGTTCTCTTCCAAGAAATTCGCAATTGCAGTCTGAAAATCCGAACAAATATTATTTTAAAATAATAAAATTTCTGATGTGGTTAAAATACTCGGAATAGCATGTACCAAAGGTTTGTCTTGTCGAGACATGACTGCAGGAGTAAGAAATAGAGGAATTTCATCTTTGCGCTCTAATGTGTCTTGCATAAAAAGTATGTCGTTATCTGGATCCCCAAAAACAGGGGCAATATTTTCCCCTATTGAGACCTGGCATCCTTCCTCAGAATTAAACTCGGAGGGCAGGTACTGGAAATCACACAATCCTGCAAAAATGGGCAAAATCAAATTACAAAATTAACTAAACATGGCTAAAAATTTACCTTGAAATTTATAAATTCGATGAACCAATCCTAAAACCTCAACCGTTAAACCGGAGGAGGAAGGTTGAAATTCTTCTGGGGGTAATTCAACATATATTTCCTCCGGTGAGTCCGAACGTCGCCTTCTTCGTTGATCTTCTTTGGCTAATTTCTCTTCCAGTTCAAAAAGTACTTCTTCTTCTTCCTCCAGCAATTTGTCTCTTTCTCTAAGTTTTTCCAAATCTTTTTCCGTATATGTAGGGGATTTGAGACGTTCCATTTCCTTTTCGATTTCAGCTAAATCGTATTTTGGTTTAGACTTGAAGGCTGGATTTCGTTCAACTGGAAGAGGTTCGGGTAAACTCATGTCCATCTTAATCAAATTAGGATCCTCAGCTTCCACATCCGCCCCCGCTCGGGGTGTAAACTTTGGTTTCCTTCTTCTAACTTTTAGAAGAATTCCACAACCAACTTCTGCTTCTCCATGAGCTGCGTTAGAATGAATGTCAGAAGGTCTGAATCTGAGTTCGAGTTTCTTCTTTGGATCAGCCAAAACCTTTTCAGAAATTCGTCAGACTATTGATTCCTGCAGTAATTAAACATATCGCTAGTCAAATTAGCTTACATTTGAAACTTTTGCCGACCCTCCCAGCGTTCTTAGAGCCTCAACTGGATTATCAACAAATCCAGGATATTCCACATTGATTAGCCTTTGATCACATTCATTGATAGTAAGCACTGTTAGGGACCCGGGCTGCTCGGATTCTTCAGAAGTACTTGTTGAGTCCTCCTCAGGATCCGGAGCCATAGATCGTGACAGTTTTTCACCAAGAGATTTACTACTTCCAGGTTCAACAGGCACGATTGTTCCATCATCTAGAATTGTCAATTCTACTACTGGTGCAGGGCTCGGTCGGGGATTTAGATGTGCAATTCTGGACTTCTTCATTCTGGGGAACTGTCTTTTTCCAGCCACTTAGCCTTAACTGTAAAAGCACTAAAATGATTAAATGACACATTTTCATTTTTGTAGAATCTGAGTAAAATTATGCAATCGAAAATACCAACTTGAACGCGGAAATATCTTCGGCTAATTACTTTAACATTCTTGAAGCATATAATGGAACAAATCTAACTAGAATTAAAATTAAGATTTACCTTTTTAAGAAATTCTAATGAAACTTACGCCGGAAACCTTTTTACTTCTGTTGTGGATTTTTATCCGATTTTGTTCCCGCGGGCGGAGATGATTCATGCAATTTACCCCATTCCAAGTGCAAAACAGAACCTCAAGTAAATTCGAGTTACGCTAAATAATGACACGATTCAATTTTAAAGCAGTGGTCCAAAATAAGTTACTTTATTGAAACGAGCGATAAACGAAATCAAATTCCATTTTCAGTTTGGCACGGCTCACTAGTGAACACACGCATTACATTTTCTGCCTTGTAAAGAATTACTATAAAGTAAAAGATAGGAAATAGCAGTAAATTGACTTAAAATCAAACCCGTAAAAATTATAAAATAACTACCCTACATAAAACTATGCTTACACTATTACGCTACGAAAGATCTTTACTCAGATTCAGGTATCGGGTGGCTGAAAACACAGTGCAAGGTTAAAAATCTAAATGACTATTTTGTAAATGGCAACTCTGTTATTAGCATCACATCACCATCTGAATGTCAAAGTTCAGGTATCGAAAATTCAGATCAAATCCAGTCTTTAACTATTTTAATTAAGTGACTAATTAGTTTCAAGACTGGAAATCGTATTAAGAACATACAACTTCAGGAGAAAGTGAGGAAAATTCTGTATTTTAAAGGTAATGTACAAATTCTGAATATTATGACGAGATTGCTTACTCTGAATTAATTGCAAATTGCTTAAGGTTTCAAAAAATGCACTTCTTCCTTATGACGTGTAAGCGTAGATTTGTCTCCGAAGACTTTCATGCATTTGTAGCAACTATATACTAAGGAACCAGGGTGGTGGTTACTGTAATGCTTCTTCAATCCGCTGATTGTCTTAAAATCACTGCTACACAATTCACAAGCTACACGAGATTGCTGGTTAGATTTAACTTGTCGCTCCTTAGACTCCTCCGAAACGTTGATAATTTTTACATGGGTTTTGAGATGACGTTGAAGATCACGAACACCATTGTGTTGTTTTCCACACTCAGGGCACTTGAGGGAATTAGCAACAACTTTTCTTTTTTCATTCTGCAGACCATCTCCCCTCAATGGATCAGAGCTTTCGGCAGTATTTGACCCTAGCCCTTCTCCATGATCATCTATAATTCCAACCACGTCCATGATTTCATCTAGTCTGATTAGTGGTTTGGGAGACTCCTTAGTGCGAGGCGCAGCTTTCTTGAGTTCTATGCTTTTGCCTTTCGTATTGGGAGTAGTCAAAATTGACTCAGGAACAACTGGAACAGAAAAAAGCATATTAGTTTGAGAGAGTTCTTGAATAAAAAGCAACTAACGTAGTAATTAAAAGAAAGCAACCTGGTGCGTGAAGTGCTGTCGAATCAGAAGATTTGCTCTTAGTTGCTCTTCCTGAATCTGTAAATAAGTTATTGGATTAAAATTAAATTGCAAACAAAAACCAAAATAAAGTAACAGCTCACAAGTCCGCAGGTGTTTGCGATGAGGGGCTCGACCCTGATATGAATTGCGACAGGTAGCACAAGTAAACATTTCCCAGCTTGGGACAACATCGTCATGTTTTTGATTTATATGATCTTGAAGATTTCCAATAGTCTCAAAGCACATCCGACATATATTGCATGGGAAGGGTGTACTCCCAACATGCAGTTCCTTATGAAGCTCTAAATATTCAAGCGAATCAAAAGATCCATCACATTGAAAGCAATCGTAGTCAAGTTGAATTGATCCTTCTGTTGGTCTCCCACAAAGAGCAAACTGGCATCTAAATTTGACCGAAGGTCCATCCTTACGTGCAGCTCTTTGTCTCGCATCAACAACTGTTAAATAATAAATCAAATGAATTGAAAATTCTAGAGTTGACATTGACACAGGGACGTACTAGGAGCAAATGTATTTTCAAAGGTGGTTGAATATTCTGAACACGATGGACATTTGAACTTGATCGCAGATTCTATTTTATCCGTATGGTCTTCATCGATGTGTTCACGGAATGATTTCAAGTTACGAAATCGAACACTACCAGGGCAAAGATTGCAGTGAAAAGGTTTGTCTCCATAATGTGATGCTTGATGAGCCCAGAAATTACGTTGAGATCGAAATTGTCTACTGCATTTATAGCAATTCAAGTCTGAACCATCCGAATCTTTTCCGCAAAACACATAGCTACAACTCATTTGCGTATCTTGCAATACATTGGGAGTTGGAAGCTGATCCAGCTTCATTGTAATTGCAGGTTTCGGATGATCCTCAGATGATGCCACTATTCAGAACAATATTTTTAATGTCATTTCAAATTACGCCATCTGAGCAACAAATTTTGTTTTGTTTTCCTACATTTCTTTTCGCTCAAAGAAGCGACAGTGTACCAATGTGGGCCCTTCCTCTCAAGTTTCTTCTTTTCAGGAATAGAAATTTTAACGGGACCTTCGTCATGTCTCTTCTCATGGACACTAAGAGCAGTTTTCGTTTTGAAAGTTTTTTCACATGTTCCACATCGGAATGAAGGAATGGCTACAGCACTGTGGCTCAGAACACGAGTACCGACTTCATCAATGCTTTGCAAAGAGATTTTATTATTCAAATCCAACTCAATTTGACCTCCAGGTCCGTCTCCATCACGTATTCCTAACATAGCGAAAATTTAAAAAGGGAATTGTTTCTTTTCTCAAGAACTAGAAAGGAATAATTTACAAACCACTAATTGGGGCATTTATATTTGAATCTGGAATAATCGAATGTGGATTCACACTGAGAAGGCGCTTGGAACCTATGAAGAACATATTCAGACTTACTTAAAAACTTAACTTTCTTATTGGGCTAAATAAAAAAATTAATTTATTCACCATACTTTCGTCATCATGCTCCTGGAAGTCATGGAAGGGGAGGTCAGACATATCATTTTCATCATGAAAAAACGGTGTAATCGAAGAATGTGATCGTTCATTGGTGGTTAAAACAGCATCAATGTCTTCTAGAAACACAAAATTAATTAAAATCAAGTCAATTTCTTGCCATAAGTAGGAATAAACTATTTAAGAGTAAGCAAAAAGTAAAGAAAACGTAATATCATTCACGCTAACTTCAAGTTCTAAAAGTAAACGACAAAGACATCACGAAAAATAATACAAACTAATAAACTACTCTTTGATCATTTTACTTACCCTGAGTAAACTCCTGCGTATCATAGAACTTGTCGGTTGTCGGCATATTAGCAACTGGAGAGCTATCCGTTGCTGAACCATGAACAAAAATTACAAATAGTTCTTAATTAATGCAATCAGAGATTATGTATAAGAATACCTGAACAGATATTCCGAGAATTTAACATTCGCCATGCAGAAGTCAGTTCTTGCAAGTCAAGGTCTCCTTGAACATCTGGGAATGTACTTGAACTTTGGTCCCCTAAAAAATGTTAATACTTATTTTACTTTGGTTAAAACAAACTGCCAGCAACAAATAATTGTCTATGACATTAACCATACGAACCTAAATTAGGGGATGGTGTCTTTATATCCATTTCTACGTCCTCATCTTCAAAATCTGAAAGGGATTTCCCAAGTTCTTCATCCGTTCCACTTAGAGTAGTACATTCAGATGGATGGATTGATTCACATTTAGATTTGGAATCCAACTCGTCTTCTGAGTTAGAAATCCTTACGTCAATTTCACATTCGTCGAAGTCTGAAATGTCAAATCAAAAACGCATGAGTTTAAAAAATGTTGAGCACGTTAATTTCTAATTCAAAGTAATTGTTATAACCTTCTGCAATAGAACCTCTCCGTTCCAAATCCACCTCTTCTATTTGGATGGAATTGTCAGTTCCTGCATCGCAGACTTCAAAATTATTCACCACAGAATCATCGGACGCGGCTATAATTGGTGAAATTGAAATATCACTCGTGCCCAGGTGGGACTTTTGATGAAGAGAAAGGCGCCCCTCTAAAGAAAACTTTTTACAGCAAGTAAAACACTCGAATTGTTTCCTTTTGGTGTGGAATTTCTTATGCAGGCGCAGCCGATTATTGTTATGAAAACTCTTATTGCATGAAGAACACCAGAAATCGTTGTTTTCATCATGAACTGTAATACAAAGTATTGTCTATAAGATTCCGACATCTCTAAGATACTAATTGAGCTAAACTAATTTACTTACTATTAATATCGTGAATGTCCTCCATGTGTTTTCTAAACAGATACTTTCGATCGAAGTCCGCGTGACATTTAGGACATCTGATCACAGCATTTTCCCAAAAGCTATGTTGCTTGAGTCTTCGTAACCGAGCTGCAGATTTGAGTTTATACCTCAGTCTTTTGTACATTTTCATTGTATAAGCTTTTTGCAATTTCTTAGCACGGGAGAAATATGCATTTATATCACACAACTTCGATAATGGTTTTGCAGGCTCATTTCTTGTTCTGATTGCTGATTTGTCTAAGAGGACACAATTTTGAAATTAGACTGAGCCAAATAGAATAAAATCATTGTAAAATTAAACTTACAAAAATCCTTCCGAGTCGTACCCAACTTCAAATACAGATTATGGGGATGAATCTTAAGGTGATTCCGAAATTGTTTGGCGTTAAGAAATAAGCTGAAGCATATATCACACTTCATTGATCTATTCCGGTCAAAATGAAATATAATTTGATGAAGCTCGAAACGATGCCGACTGAAAAGCGTTGAGAGACAGTCTTTGCATTCGTAAATTTTTCGACTTTTGTGTTTATACAAATGATTTTCCAAGGTCTTGAGCGCTTGAAAACTTTCTACTGCAGAAATGACAAGTTCCCCTCAATGTGTCAGCATTAATCTCAGTCTCAGTAGTCAAAATCCAGGTAAATTCAGCGTTTGAGACGGCGTCATTTGGAGGATTCACTTCGTCAAGGATGGTGGCAATCCATGTGGACCCATCAAGTGCTAAATTAAAAGCAAACGAATTAACGAATACACAAATACCGATATGATTTTAAATAACATTTTTTTTGTTTGATCGTTAAATTGATTACTGAAACACGATCTAAGAATTATAGTAGACTTACAAAAATAGGTCTGGGGTTGCTCCATTATTCGATGAACGAATGATCCGCAGTCTCAGCTGAATTCAATGCAAATCACAAATGTGAAATTACATATCCAAATTCCAAACTACTCCAAATCCAAGCCAAGTACATGAATGACGACTTCGTCTCCGTTAGCACTAGCATTGGTGAAGCAATTTGTGGAAAATTGCTACAAGGAAAGTGAATTAGGAACTATACACATAAACTAGACTGGAAACTACGGGAATCACTAAAACCCACCGTAGCCCACTGTAGCCCACCGCACCCACCGCAGGGCTTTTATTTAAGATTTTAAGGGGTAGTGGGTACTTAGCACCACACGACATGCAAAGTAATCACCTATTGGAGGGTAAAC
>WJEZ01002595.1:0-13051 GCA_009869925.1 Thalassaphorura encarpata | reverse complement strand
TGGGTTCGAGACAAATGCAAATGAAATCAATACGAATGAGTGATTGAACGGTCAAAAAATCATTTATTTAGAAGCTTTTATGGGCTTAAACTTTAATATCCGAGACTATCGTGGTGTATGTAACGATACGTAGTCATGAAACTTGAAATATTCATGTAATTTTTCTCCTGGATCTAAATTGTCAATAATTACTTATTAAAAACAAAAAGTTTTGAATTAATTAAAAGTGTAAAGTTCCAGGAAGGCACTTATTTTCTGGTATCAGTTTTTATCGTACTGTCTAGACGAGTGCATATGCATCGTGTTTTTTGTGTTTTTTTAAATTGTGAAGTACAATGGATTTCGAATCAGGAATAAACCTAACTGGAAAAATCATTACATTTGCACGTTCATTAAGTTTGTCACCGTATCGTTGGGATTCAGGAACACAACGCGTTGAAGCAATTCAGACAAGACGAGAGAAATATCCGCGAATTGCAATTCTTCTCGTAAATGGTGTGGTAAGAATGTCATTTCTTATTTCAACAATCACCAGATTTCACTCCATTCGTTTATCCAATATTGGAGACTTTGGTCAAACCTTTATAGCAAACATCTGTATGATAGCTATAGTTCTTGTGGTGTGGTAAGAATATCGTTTCTTATTTCAACAATCACCAGATTTCACTCCATTCGTTTATCCAATATTGGAGACTTTGGTCAAACCTTTATAGCAAACATCTGTATGATAGCTATAGTTCTTGATTTACACAAATTATGGAAAGGGGATCAATTGATGAGAATGATGAACATTCTTCACCTTTATCAGAAGACACTTGCAAGTAATGAGGAGATTTTATTACTACGTCGTGTTGCCCGTTTATTATCCATATAATACTCGTGTTACCCCAATCATACTCAAATATTTCTCGCAGTACCCCCATATTACCCAAATATTTCTCGTATTACTCCTATATTACCCGAATATATATCGTGTTAACCCCTATTACCCGAATATTTCTCGTATTACCCCCATATTACCCGAATATATCTCGTGTTATCCCGTATTACCCGAATATATCTCGTGTTATCCCTCTATTACCCGAATATTTCTCGTTTTACTTCCTATTACCCAAATATTTCTCGTATTACCCCTATTACTCAAATATTTCTCATATTACCTCTACATTACCCGAATATTTCTCTTTTTGCCCCCATATTCCCCGAACATTTCTCGTATTACTCCTATATTACCCTTTACTCTCAAAGATTTGTATGATTAACGACTTTTATCAAATTTCAATCATGTATTGAAACTGACTAATTAATTATGGGTTTCTGACTAGGACGTTACGGAAGAACAGACGTTGAGCATCTTCGGCAACTGAAGTCAAAAATAGCAATTCAAGGAATCATGGCATCTTTCTTTTTAATAATTTTGCTTTCACCAATTCTGTATTTGCTTTCTCATAAATGTCATCTCCTATATGGACTCCTTCCTGTAAAACTCTTAAAAATTAAGGGTTGGATTTCTTGGAAAATATTTGTCTCGCTTTTACAAATTCCTTTGACACTCATGCTATGCTCTTGCTTTTGGTTTCATACAATTCTCGCAGTTTCATTTACATTATTTGGATATGATGTTGGAAATGAACTCAGGTTTGATTTGGTTTTGAAGGACCAAGAAAATAAAAATATTATTACTATATGTATTAAAATTAGGAAATTAAATCATATAACATAATTTCAGAAATGAAAGTGACAACAAGAAGAAATGGACAACAAATGAATTTTCTGATATGAAGAATGGCTTACAAATTCTCAGAGCTTTAAGGATTCTAGAGACACAAATGCGTCAGTGCATGTTGATCACTTTGTATCCATTTTTATTGGCTTGTCTTACAGGAAGTGTCATTTTTATTCAAGTTGCTTTGATAAAATTTGATATTCCTTTCACAATACAAATATTTGGAGTCATGGGAGAATTCTGCATGCTGATCTATTTGTATTGTCTCGTATATGGACCTGCTGCTGGGGTTGAAAATTGCAATGCGTACTTGTTTGATTTGAAAAGAAAATGTAGAACAAGGCATTTGAGAAAACTTCACAATTCAATCATGCCTGCTGCATTTCATATTGGTCATTTTCAAAAAGTTACAATGCAAACTTGTACTTCTCAAGGACAAATCATTGTTGATTGGACTGTTAATTTATTAGTTGCACTAGTGTAGTACGTTTTTATTATTTCTCAGCTTGACGAGCCAACTCAGAATTGTTGTTCATCTTAAATATTTATTTAATTATCGTAGTTAGTACTTTAATTTATTGTCAACAGCAAAAAGGATGTATATATCTCTTCACTTGGCAATTTCGTACGGGTAAAAACGTAAATATTTGTTTCTTTTCTTTCGTAGGCAATGTACAGTTTAATTATACTTAGCCTTAGCCATAGCCATGTACGCCTATGCATTAGTAAATGAGGTCAACTTGAAATATTAAACTAATCTTAGCCTGAAGTAGCCACTTGAAATAAAATTGTAAAAGTAAGATGAATTTAATACCAGCTTTTGGCATTTTTTTGGCAAATTAGTGAAGAATGATTAGTTCATTTTAGAATTTTTAGCTAGTCAACACTCAATATGCATTAGAGCTAACTTAAACATTTGGATTATATTGGTTAGAAAATGTGTACCAGTACAAATGGTAATGCTTTAGTGATATACCTGAATTCCATGGATATAGTAAATATTAAAGTTCAATTGTGTCCTAAAGTGGGCTTTTATTATTTAAAACTTTAATAGAATGACCATACAGCCTTTTTGGGCCAATTTTTGAGTAAGTAAAAGACTGTCGGCTACTACTATTGAGAAATTATTGCGATTCTTATAGATTTAAAGATGATAGGTAAACCTTTCAAGGGAACACTTACAAAAAGAGTTGAAAAAATTAATATCCGTAGGAAGAAATGGGGATGGAATGTAGTTTTAGTTCTTAATATTGTTGGAAAACTTTCATTTTTTATATCTACTTGTCTGAACTGGAAATCCATGGATTTAAATTCTGATCAAGATTGTGTGATTACAATGGAGACTGGGCTTTTGGTAACATGACTCGTCTTAGATTTGCATACGCTTTGGAAACTTGATCAACTCCTAATGATGATTAATACTACATTTCATCTTTATCAAAAAACATTTTCAAGTAATTAACATAAGAAAATAATTGATTAAATCAGTAAAAGTAGAGGGCATTAATTTGTAATACTTTTTTAGAACGATTTAGAAAAACAACTGTCCACAAGAAAAGAGGATTAAAATCCAAGGTTGCAATTGCGGTTTTACTCAAAGCCATTTTCCTCTTGATATTTCTTACCCCTTTCGTATATTTAATTTACCCCAAATTCCATCTTTTTTCCGTATTACTTCCAATGAGATTTTTGAAAATTGATACAATTTCTCCAGGTTAGATTTCTTGGACAATATTTTTGGCAATTTTTCAAATACCTTTGACTATTTTAGTTCCTAATATTGTTGGAAAACTTTCATTTTTTATATCTACTTGTCTGAACTGGAAATCCATGGATTTAAATTCTGATCAAGATTTTGTGGACATTAATTTGTAATACTTTTTTAGAACGATTTGGAAAAAGAACTGTCCACAAGAAAAGAGAATTAAAATCCAAGGTTGCAATTGTGATTTCACTCAAAGCCATTTTCCTCATGATATTTCTTACCCCTTTCGTATATTTAATTTACCCCAAATTCCATCTTTTTTTCGTATTACTTCCAATGGAATTTTTGAAAATTGATACAATTTCTCCAGGTTGGATTTCTTGGACAATATTTTTGGCAATTTTTCATATACCTTTGATGACAATTTTATCTTCTTCAATTTTGGTTTATGGAATTTTACTAGTTCCACTGGCATTCGAGATTGGAAATGAGTTCAAGTATGCCTAAAAAATTAAAAATAGAAACATAAAACGAGTAAATAACAAATGTACGATACTTTTTTTTAGAAACCGAGACGAAAGATTTACGTGGACTACCCCAGAAATTTGCACAAGGTGGTCCATTATTCAAACTATGCGTGTCTGGAAAATCTTAGAAAACCAATTAAGTTAATAGTAGGTTTTATTATTATTCAATTAGTTGGATTCCTAAAGTTTAATGACATTCTTTAGCTATTCAATTATTTGGAATTACAGCGCTGTTATGCTTAATCGTATACTTATATGGCTTTGTACATGTGATTGCAACAGCCGTTGGAAAAATCAACGAACAATTTTTGGAAACTAAGAAGGATTGTCAAGTCAATCATGACCATTAAAATGCATATTGGTCATTTTGAAATAGTTTCAAAAGGAACTTTCACAAGCTTTGCACAAACCATTGTTGACTGGACGGTCAATTTCTTAATTGTCTTAATCAACTTAGAAGTGCTAGTCGAATATTTTTAAATATGCATTTAATTTTCGTACAGTCACAGAGTACTCGAATTTAATAGAATTGCTTCTGAATACTGAAAATTACTTGTTTTCTTTCTGCAAAGTAATTAGAACGCCCGAGAAAATAAAACATTTTCTAATTAAACTCTGGAATCGTTCGTGATGCTCTACAATACATTCTTCAGTAGTGCTCTACCTGGCTTGACTTGCCCATTCATTCACGGGCAAGGTTCATACATGTTTGCATAGGAATTTAAAATTGGCACATGAACATGAACTTCAAGAGGAAAGATGGACTTATAAACTTTGGCCATTCCTTTGGTTTCGGCCTAATCTTCTGAGGCTGCAACAGATTCAATATACGAACGAACAATCCAAATCAATATATATAGCACCGCACCATAAATAAATAAAAAATAACCCTAGTATTATTGCCAACAGGAAGTTTAAGCTTATAAAAATATTAAAATTTCTGTTATTGCTGTTAGTACAAATTAAAAAAAAATAATTCATCATCCTATAACGCATTTGCCTTTGAAGGATTCACCATGATCTTTGAGTTTGAATACCAGTAGGGATCATTAGGAATTATGAAATCGTCCATTTTTCTGCCATCGCTTTCTCCGTGCTAATACCAAAATGGCTAATTTAATTAAGAATGTTGGATCATATTTAAAAATTCATTTAATTTTCGTTGAGTCGAGAAGTAGTCGAAACGAATATTATTGCCAAAGTATACTTTCTTTGAATAAATTATTTGTTTTTCTTCTGCAAAGTAATAATTACTTTGCAGTGTTATAATAAATTATTATAACACTCAAGGGCAGGTATACCTTTTGTGTTGCTCCTCGTATTCGCTTCCTTCTCCTGGGCTGGTATGGCTGGCAGCCCAACAAACAATGTTTAGTTGCCGGTTGCCCTGGAACCTGGAACACTGGAGAAAATAAAAAAACGTAGTAACGTTGAAATGAGCTGGCGAAGGTTAGCAAATGCGAAAAGCCTACAGTTTGGCAGAGTAGCGGTGAAACCAAGTTTCATTTTCAGTTCATATCGGATCAGTTAAGGATATGCTATTATACCGTTAAGCATATTCATCGTAAAACATAGATGCGGCAGCGGATACATTCGAATAAATGGAAGCACCATAAAATTATCCCGCCTTGCACATTAGTATTAAGAAATCTAGAACCAGGGCTTAGCGCTTGAAGAATTCATGAATCCTAATGCTTGCCAATGCTAACGGAAGTTCCGGAAAACTAAAGAGAAACAGTTTGTCATAACTTTTAAATTTTAAAAGCCGACTAAAGAATCGGCAACAACGAGGGTTGTAAAAGTGGAAACAACCTCGTATTAAAAATATATCAATCCTGAAAGATTTTAGTTTTGTTATTTCCATTGACTAAATTATTGTGGAAACGATGTGAATGTGAAGCGCAGAAACATCGAGACAAGTATGAGCATTATGGTTTATTTTAAGTTACATCAGACTGACGACCAAAAATTTTAGAAATCTGAGGCCTTATCGAACCTCTCCTATGTGAGATCTGTCAATTGGCGAAGAGTTTTCTGGAGTCACGATCGCATAAGCTGGTATCTTCACCAGCTAATAATTAATTAAATTCTAGACTGGTTCCTCATTCTACAAGAAATTAGTTGCATTCTTCAGTAGTGCTCTACCTGGCTTGACTTGACTTGACTTGACTTTGACTTTTGCAGCAATGGATATCGCAGCTGGGATAAAAATAAATGGGAAAATTATATCCTTTGCTCGTTTTCTTAATTTGACACCATTTCGATGGAATAACAAAACAGGAAAAGTTGAAAAAATTAACACAGTGAGGGAAAAACGACGTTGGGCAAAGATGTTCCTTTTGGGAGTAGTCGTAAAGATATCCTTTGTAATTTCTACTATTGTAACCTGGAAGTGCCTGGACTTAGCTCAAGCCCAGGATTTTGGTCAAATTATGGTGGCTGGACTTTGTATGATGAGTTTCATATTCGATTTTCATACTTGGCTGGACTTTGTATGATGAGTTTCATATTTGATTTTCATACAGTTTGGAAATATGACCAACTCGTGTGGACCATGAACATTGTGCATCTTTATCAAACGTCTTTTGAAAGTAATACTTTCAAAAATATTTTAATTTAGCTGTACATAATTTTTAATTAAATTTCTTATTTAATTACTTAGAACGGTTCGGACGAAGTGATCTGAGGAAAAAACGGCAGATGAGATCAAATACCAGTAATCTTGCTCATAATAATAACGACTTCGCTCGTATCACTTCTTACACCAGTTGTATGTCTAATTTTTCCAAAATGGCATTTATTGTCTGGAATTATTCCAAACAAATTCTTGGAACTTGCATACGAGTCATCATTAACTTGGACTATAGTCATGTCATTTCTTGAATTTACAATTGCACCTCTTTTGGCAACATCTTTCTGGTTCCACACAATTTTGGCAGTTTCTGCAGCTTCATTTTTATTCGAAGTTGGAAATGAATACAGGTTTCATTTTATTTAAGCTATATAACTAATTTAAAAAAAAATAATAATATCATCTATCTTTTGACATTTTGTCTCTAGAAATGAAGGATGCCCAGAAAGATGGACGTCTCCAGATTTTCCCGGATTAAACAACGGAATTAAAAATCTAAAAGCAATAATGATTCTTGAAAGCCAATTGCGTGGATGTATATTGAACGACTTTTATCCATTTGTCTTGGCTAGCCTAACCGGAGTCATTATTTTATTTAACGTTGCTTTGATAAAGTTTGATTTTCTTTTACCAATCCAAATAATTTTACTACTACTCCAATTGTTCGCATTCACATATTTATATTGTTTAGTTTATATTATTGCTTCTGGGTTTAGAAATTTTAATGCATATTTAGAAGACGTCGGAAGACAAAGGAATTTAGAAAAACACATGAGAAAAGTGCACAATTCCATTAAACCATTAGCAGCTCATGTCGGCCACTTTGGTAAAATTTCATATGACATGACCATATCTCTCGGTCATATAATAGTTGATTGGACAGTCAATTTATTAATGACACTTGTATAATCCATTTTTATTTGTTTTATGTGTAGAAATAAAAAATTTATGTAAAGTGTATATAAAACTTGAATAAATCAATAGAATGCCTTAATTCTCAATTTAATTTCCAAAAAATAAGTAGGATCAACAGTTAAAATTACCGAATTGCGATAATTAAGTTGAATGTCCATTGAGTCACGATATGAGCAAGGCCGATACACGTTTGCATAGAAATTTTTGAAAAATGGCCAATATGAACTTCAAGAGGCATGATGGATTTGAAAAGTTTGTCCATTTCTTTGTTCTTGCAGTTTGCTTCAACGGATTCAATATACGAATGGAATTTTCCAACACCCAAAGCAAGGATATATACGTAACAATATAAATAAATTAAAAGAAATAATCCCAAAAGCATTGCCAAAGCTTTGATAGGTAAAGGAAGTTTAAATTTTATCAAAGCAACTAATAAAAATATTAAAATCCCTGTCATTGTTGTTAGTACGAATGGAAAAATATTATTCAACATGCAATCACGCATTTGACTCTCAAGGATTCTCCATGCTCTTTGAGTTTGAATACCAGTACGGATCGTTGGAAATTGTGGAATTGTCCATTTCCCCCCCGTATTTTGACCTTGACCTCTAAAAACGATAATAATTTATTACTAATTTAAGTTAAAAATGAAATTCTATATCTTTTCAGTTAACCCAAGCTCATTTCCAACTTGAATGCCAAATAATGCCAATGGAACTGCCAGTACTGTATGAACCAAAACTGATGAAGTTGACAAAATGAGTAAAGGAATTTGCACAAGAGCCATGAGCAGTTTCCAACAAAACCATAAAAATGAAGTGGATTCAAATTCCACTAGTTTTATTGGAAGTAATCCTCCATAAAATGTGGCATTTTGGAAATACTAAATACAAAAGTGGCATGAGGAATGCACTGATACAGATTGTTGACATAATCACAAAAATTGCCGTCTTTGATTGCAATTGTTCCATTTTTCCAACTTGTGTTGTTTTTCCGAAACGTCCTAATAAATTATCATAATTAATTATAGAGATTAAAATGTTCTAAGTTTTTTTGAATTTTTTTTACTAGCAAAGGATTTTTGGTAAAGATGAAAAATATTCAACATCCTCATCAGTTGATCTCGTTTCCAAATCAAATGTAAATCCACAACCAAGGCTATCAATGCAATTCCTGCACCTATCGTTTGCACATAATCTTGAACGTCAGTTAGATTTATAGACGTCCAGTGTAGAATCGTAGAAATTATATAACATAATTTTGTGACAGTATGTGAAACTAGCACTGTGCCCCATAGGAATTTTTCTCGTATAGTTTTAATATTCTCAATCCTTTGGGTTTTTAGATTCCACCGATATGGGGTTAAGTGCAAATAATGAGCCAATGAAATAATTTTACCAGTCAAGTTTATTCCTGAGTCTACGTCCATGGTACAAAGTAAAATACAAATAAACTAAGCTTGTCTTATACAACTTCAAAATACGACGCAGTTGTTTAGAAGCCAAACCAGTCCATTTTATTCTAATACAAAAAAATATATCCATCAATTTCCATAGCATATGTAACATACGTAGGCTTACACAATCTCAAATTTAATTTCAGCGAACATGACAAAGGAAAAAGCAATGTTTCACTCTGAAAGCTTTTTACATAAATGATTATCTTGCCTACTTTTTCTCTTTTTCTCAAAATTAAATGATTATTTCAGCAACGTGTGTTGTAGACTTACACAATCTCAAATTTAATTTCAACGAACATGACAAAGGAAAAAGCAATGTTTCACTCTGAAAGCTTTTTACATAAATGATTATCTTGCCTACTTTTTCTCTTTTTCTCAAAATTAAATGATTATTTCAGCAACGTGTGTGGACTGTAATGGAATTCCCAAGCAAAATTAAAGGAGATGAAAATATATTTTATTTAAATTGAAGCGACAAAAATATTGATTCTGTTTTCAAAGTTTTAAAGTGATCAGTTTTTGATTGCTATCCACGTGTAACGAAATGATTTTTTTAAATTTTAAATTTCTTAAGGGAGTGGTGAAAAGTTGTATTTATTTAATATTGGTTCAAATTATTTCCACAAAAACTAGACAAGTATTAAATTCGCATATACGTGAAACTCCACGAACAATTGTTTGATTGGATTTCTACGAATCATTTTATTTGACGACGTTAGAAATTCATGTAATGATTTGGTTTTAGCTTTAGCAGTAGGTTACAAGAAACAAATATGATGCGTGTATTTTTTTGCACTGGGTTTGCCTTGCCCAAACCATGTTCTGCGTATTTAAGGAAATACATAAGAAAATTAACATTAAGGTTTGCACAGGTTATGGGTTATGGCTATGGCGAAAACCAGAGTGGATTTACTGGTAAACAACGAGCGTAGAAAAGACGCTTCTTCTGAGAACTAATATTGACAAAATCTGAAACAAGTTTTTTTTGGCTATGATACAAAGGAAATCATCTGCATACTACTTGCCTTTGGCCGGCCACACTACTACAGTATAAGGTTTGTCCTTTTAATTTGATGAGGTTACATTGTCCTGTTGACATTTGCTGCTTACGGTGTATTGTACTAAGTCAAAACTATTTTCTTGCAAAATCTGTTTAACTTATATTATAAGAAAATTTTACTGAACTTAAAATGGGGTAAGTCGAGACTAATCTCTTGTTGACCCTAAAATCTTGTGCAATCAATCAATTAATAATAATTTTTCTTTTTTTCTGCAGAGACAAGGATGTGACCTTGACCTTTGAAAAAAACGCCGAAATGATGCCCATGCCAAGGTCAAGATTAGAAAAATATCCAAAACTCGAGGTTTACGCAACTTTTATTGCTGCTTCAACATTTTTATGCGTCGGACTCCTCAGAGCTTATCCTTCCCTTGCCTTGGCGTCAATGAAACAAGAACCTGGACTTTTAAATTCTACCGCTCTTCCAGAAAAGGAACTGATTGCTTGGATAGCGTCCTCAACACCAGGTGGTCGCTTTCATTGGAACTCTTGTGGCAGGACCTTTGCTTCAAATTTGTGGGCGGCAAAAAACACTTCTGATGCTAACAATTCCTTTCATTGGAGGTTGGATATTCTTAGGATTTGCGAAAGGGATTTATATGATTTTAGCTGGAAGGATTTTAACAGGATTTGCCGCTGGGATAGCTACTCCTGCGTGTCAACTTTATATTAGTGAATGTGTAAGGGCCAAAGTTCGTGGGACACTTGGATTCTTACCATCAATGCTGCTTGCCCTAGGCGTTCTCCTTGGTTTTGCTGCTGGAACAATTCGATTAGAATGGCGGGAATTTGCAATATTACTTGGAACATGCCCAGTTATTTTATTCTTCGCAATGCTCACAATTCCAGAATCGCCTGGATGGCTCCTTCTTCGAAATCGAGAGCCTGAGGCATTGAAATCCTTAAAAAGTCTAAGATCTGGAACAGAAGATGACATTCGTAACTGAATTGGATGGAATCTCAGCAGTTTTACCAGCTAAAAGTTTAAATTCAGATGGCGCGTTGATTCAAAAGTTTTCAAAACGGGAGATATGGTTCCCAGCTCTAATTTCAATTGGACTAATGATTTTTCAACAATTTTGTGGTCCAAATTGTGTAATTTATTACGTCACATTCATCCTAGAAGATTCTTTACCAATTACGAGTGCAGTGGACAAAGAAAATTATTTGAAACCATACATTGGAGCCTTGATTGTCGGTGGAGTACAATTTCGTAGCATTTTTTGTATCGTTACCCTTAATCGATAGTTCTGGTCGAAAAGTTTTACTCTACGTGTCTGGGATTTTAATGGCTGCAGCTCATGGAATGATGGGAATTTATTTTTATGCCTTAAATCAAGGATTACAAATTGAATTGATAGCTGGGCTTTCTCATTGGTTCCCAATATTTTGTTTATCTTTGTTTATTGCAGCTTATTCCATTGGTTTTGGTCCAATTCCTTTTCTCATTATGTCAGAAATATTTCCATCTCATGCTCGTAGCTATCTTTGTTCCATTGCTTCATTTGTTAATCATTTGGCAGTTTTTGTAACGATTTATATTTTTCCTACTCTTATGAGTGAAATTCTTCCACATTGGACATTTTGGATGCTGGGGTCCTTTGCAGCCATATCTGTTCTATTTACCTGCGTATTTGTTCCAGAAACTAAAGGAAAAACTTTGGCTGAAATTGAATTAGAATTTAGGAGACATAAAATATTATCGACTAAGCTTTAAAATTTTTATTAACATTATTATTTTTGTACATTTGTTTTTTATTATTTTGTTACATTTCAAATTAATTTATAATAAATTTATGGCTACGCCATTATTTTTAATTAACGAGTTGTAATTAATAAATTGAGTGTCCATTCAATCACAATACTTGCAAGAGTTGTACAAGTTTCCATTGAAATTATTCCAAAATGACCCATGTGAACTGCAAATGGAGGAAGGGATTTGTAAATTTTTGACATGTATTTAGTTCCTTGGCCCTGGCGTATAGAATTAATATAAGCGTTAAATTTAACAACACCTAATGCAGGGACGTATGAACCCTGTGGCTACAAATATTATGAAAAGATAAAGGTCATTTTGTGAACATTCACGAAATTGGTTCTCAAGGATTAGCCTTGCTTTGAAATTCGTAAGACCGTGTCGAATTTTACGAAATTCTGGAGTTGTCCATGTACTTGTGCCAGCCCTATGTCAAAAATTTACATAAAAAGTTGAACATTATAGTCTATTTTTAAATAACGACGTACCTGAGTTCATCTCCAACTTGAATCGTAAACAAAAAATGTGAAATTGACAGAATAGAATGAAACCAAACAGATGAACTCATTGAGAAGGCAAAAATTAATTGAAGTGCCATTACCATCAAAGTCCAGCAAATTTCAGAAAATGAGTTCCGTTGAATTTTGTCGACGTATGAGATTGGCAAAATTGCAGACAAAAAGTGACATTTTGGAAAAATTATATATTGAATAGGGGATAAAAGTGAGCCAAGGAGAAATGAAGTCATAATGGCCATGATTGCGTTTCTAGATTTTAATTGTATTTTTTCCTTAATCTTTAGATTTCCATATCGTGCTATAAAAAATAGGTGATTATTTTTTATATATTTCACATACACATATTAATTTTCTACCAGATAGTAGTGTTTTCAGATACAGGTGAAAAATGTTCATCATTCTCATTAAACGGATCACAAATTGTCACAAACACAAACAAATTGTATGGAAATCAATTACTAAAGCCGTTCCACTTAATGCAGCTATAATAATTTGAGACCAATCCGAAAATTTGGATAGATTCAGAGATTTGAAGCCAAATGCGGTGAAAATAAAAAAATAAAACCTTGCAGCACTATTTAATAACAAAATGACGATCCAACTCCATTTTTCTCAGCGCGTGTCAATTTTGTCAACTTTTTGTGTCCTCGGATTCCACCGAAAAGGGGTCAAACTCAGGAAATGAGCACAAGATATAATTTTTGCAGTCAGATTTATTCCAGCTTGGATATCCATGAATGACTTTTGACCTTT
>WJEZ01002594.1:0-13058 GCA_009869925.1 Thalassaphorura encarpata | reverse complement strand
CTATTTAAACCCACACAACAATCCCTGCCTTCGCCATGCCTAGAACAATTCAGTTAGAAGGCAATGGGTTCAAAATAATAAATAGGAGTCACAGTCGCAATCAATTCATTTTTCCAAAATATTTACGTAAGTGACCGCATGCGTCATCCTTGAAAATTCTGTAGGGCTTAATGGACCCGTTTAGTTTGCTTTTATTACGCATAAATAATTCAGCTCTGTTAAACTCTAACCAAATGGCATGGGATGTACTAATATTGAGCGTGAAACCGCATAACACTACCACGTACCACAGTATTGAATTGCACTGCAGATATGGAAAACCCCGGTCCGTCTATACTTTTACCATTTCATTTTGATTATCACATGTCATTAGTAGGAGTAACAATATTTCAACGATAACCAACTTTCGATTCATTTCCAATCCCGATACGCAAACTGGAATTAATATAATTTGTCATTTTTTCTCTATTAATGATAAAATTGTGTGTTTTCCGAACGTATCGGTCATAATAGGAGTTACAATAAAGATTTACAAAATAAAATGATATATTCTACAATAATAAAAAGAAGGATTTATTAGAAGTTGATATGATAAGGTGATCTACCCATGAATAAACGCATTTATGTTTTCACCTATCTCAGTCCCACTCCCAGTCTACGCTACGTGCAAAAAGCCGAAGTCAAAGAACTTCCGGCTCTTTTTAGAGTTGACATTGCCTATTGCGGTCAAAAATGATAAATACGAAAATTCTCTTTATTCACAGACAACGCGATTCGTGGTCGTCTGCTTCTGCTCCGCATGCAGTACTCCAATTTATTTGCGTAAATGACGTGAATCGCAATCATGCAAATTTGCATGCAGTGATTCATTCAGTTCTGTTCAGTAAAGTTTTTTGCATTGCTGCGTTTGCGTTATTTTGACCAGCTTTAACTAGATTCAGATTTAAGAATTTCCCATTAAAACTAAGGATTACAATTTTTAGTGTAATCTTTCCTGTGAAAATCTGTCTATGATTTCTTGACAGAATTTTCCATTTTCCTATTGGTGTTGTGGGTTTACGCCATACCATAAGCATAACCATATACCATAACCAATACCATGTCATTCGTTTGTCATTTTAGTCAGGACAAAAATCCTTGGAACTAATAACAGTAACAATTAGGAGAATCTCTACTTATGTATACATTCTTGGACTTAATTACTGCATTGCAATGCTAATTGCCTTATGGAGGTATTAATTATGTGCAGGCAGAGTTGGAAAGTCTCTGAGAATCTGTCTCTGTCGTGTTAATCTATATTTGAAGTTAGTTTGAGTGACAAGTACGTGCGTCTATACGAATATCTGGTGAATTTGTCCATGAAAAGTGTTTAGTGGAATTCATTTCTCTTCTGCGTTGAGTGTTAACTACTCGTGCCAGTGCCATTGTATGGAAAACCAGGTAGAGTACAGATTGCCAAATTGTTGGAGGTAGAATTAATTAGCGTGTGACTAATTATTCAATGTAGAGAGAACAAATAGAGAACATGGACATAATGCTAAAACTAATGCTCCAGAAGCCGGGTTTAGTTGACTAGTTCATAGCATCATTGGTTCACACATAAAATTAGAAAAGTGTGAGACCGAAAAATTATTAATATCTTAACACTTTTTAGAATAATCAATTCCTTTTAAACCGATTTTTTGATGAAATTTGTGATTTCCTGAAGTTTTTTGTGAAATTTCAGGACATGACCATATATCAAGTCTGCGTGACAGCAAAAATGGATAAAAATGCTTGAACTTTGGCAATTTACCTCCAAAAATGACTGTGAAACGTGTGCCTTGGAATTTTATTGTTGTTCTCTGCACGTTATCTGGGATTGTAATCATTTTAAATGTTTCTACGTACCAACAACATCGAATGGGGGCCATTGGCTTGGAAGATGGTAAAAGTAGCAAACGAAATCATTTAATTTTGACAGAATAACCGGACTTTCCTAACGATTTTCTCTATTTAATTTGAAAATGCGTAGAAACATCACCGCAGCCCGTACCGCTAGTACGTGACGTCATTTCAACATGGAAGCAACAATTGGTTTACCAATCATCACTTCCACCCGTCGCAGGATTTCGTTCCAGTGCTAAGAAATTTCTTTCGATTGGAATTTCAACGGTGTATAGAAAGGAAAATTATTTGGTACAAACGTTGAGTTCCTTTATCAATGAGTCAACACCAGAAGAAAGAGAAATTGCAATGATCATCATTTACCTGGCGGATACAGAGACTTCAAGGAAGTGAGTCAATTATCTTCTATTCTTTCTTTTGGCTGGAGTCATGCTGAGTCATGTCAATATTTATCTTTGGATAATTCAATTAACGCAAACTCAAAATCCTTCGTGTTCGTCCTTGCTCTTCGCTAAAAATAAAGTACGCATACGAATGCTAATATGAGTTTGATAATTCATAGTTCAGGAAATTGCTTATTTGTAAATGCACTCAACTAGGTTAAGTTCAGTTAACCAATAATAGGCAAAAAGTGAATGAAAGGCGAAGGACTATTGACTAAAAACAGCTGTTCAACCCCAGAAGACGAAAGAACGTCATTATGTCTTAAATTCTGACCTTTTGCTTGACTCATTATTTCTTCATTCATCAGGGAACTCCAGCTCCGTCTTATTCAAGACAACTTTCAGCCTTACCTTGATTCTGGATTTATCCAAGTAATTGAGTCAACTTCCGCCATTTATCCTCCAATGGATTTTGCCTTGACAAAGCGAACATTCAACGATAGTGTGGATCGCGTGATTTGGAGAACAAAACAAGTCGTAGATTTTGCATTTCTATTCTCATATGCTAGAAATCTGTCTGATTTTTATCTCGTGGCTGAGGATGATATCATCACGACGACGCAATACATTTCTGCCATAAAAGAATTTGTTCAAACCAAAGATGAGATTCGTTGGATTGCTCTAGAATTTTCAGAGTTTTTATGTATTGGACTTCTTTTTCGGAACAATGATTTGCCAGCCTTGACTGAGCTCATTCTCATGTTTCATCAGTATCAACCAGTAGATTTGCTGATGAGAAAATTTATCGAATTACATGTGAGTCCTGTTAAGACGCTTACCTGTATTGAAAAAATATATTTAATTAATGCTTTTTGTCCTTTTTTATCCAGATTCCAGATAAAAAAGAAAAAATTCGGAGAATTCCGTCCATTTTTCAACACATGGGTGTGAGCTCTTCCCTCCCAAATAAAGTACAAAAAGTCATTGATGGAACGTTTGGTCTTGTGGATCGAAAATTCAAGAACCGCAATCCACCAGCAAATTTATCAACAACAATGAAAATTTTTAATGGTCTGACCCCAGACTACCCTTATAAACAAGCACCTGGGTATTTTTGGGGCATTCCAGAAAATTCCAATGAAACATTTGACATTGTGTTCACACATCGGATCAATATTTCCAGAATAGTGATTATTTCTGGAATACCCAAGTCCTTACGGAAAATCAGCATGAAAGATATAATCTTAGATGGTACTCTTCATTTTAGCCAAAAATGTGTACTCGTGACGAAGGTTAACCTTGCAGCTATTGTAAAATGTGTGGATTTTCATCCAATTGCTCAATTTGTAGAAGGTAGTGTAGATTTTAGATCCCCTAATTTGACTGATGTATTTGCTTTGCGAATTAAAATAGGACCGACTCAAAAAAGTTGGGTTATTATTAGGGAAATTGAAATATTTGTACGAAATGACAAAATTCCTGTTACAGATGCGACAGTTCTAACGACATGATTAATTGATAAATAAATTTATAATTTAGTCAGAGACCTCGACCAATCCAATTAACTATGTATACGTTTTCAGAAATAAGTAAAAATAGTGATGATTGTGCTGGTATAGAGAAGGCCACATGTGTGTGTAAGCAAAACAGATATTTTTACGGAGTGGAATAAAATTGGACAAAGTGCTGAACTAATAAAACGAAAAACGGAATAAATAAAATTGGGCTGTTAAAAATTATTTCAAACTATCCCGAAATTTGAGTCTCGACTCTGAATTTGAATTTGAAGAATTTGATTACATAGATTACCAGGTAAGGATTTTGACATCTTTCCATAGGAAAATCCGAAAATTTTGAAACAGCTAGTAAGCTGAAATAGTTTTCCGTAATCGTCCAATGCATCCATTTCATTTGTAATCCATTACCAGATACAGCTTATGCCAGTGATAAATTACGAAACTAGCCAACTCAGCTCGTCGCAGTGAATCCCAAGCTTCGTTCTCCCTTCGCTGTCTTTCAATGTGAACGGATGTTCCTGAAAATTCTCTCTGTTTCCTTTTCGAATAGACTATTCAAGGTAAGATAAAATACATAAATTAAATTTATAATAATATTTTAGTACTAAAACTACTTTTTAGTGTGATTCATTAGGCATTATTGAACAATTCAACAATTTCACTTCGGTTTCCTCTTCCGTTTATTCAACAAATAGTTCAAGTAAGCTAAATATTATTTTATTTTACTTTTAGCTAAGCGTTGAACTGAATTGATATTATTTTTGTGGCTCGGGAAATTATATTTGATCTAGGATAGAACCTGAAATCATTGTTTCCCCAAGGAAACCCAGCCCAACTCCTGCCTTTGTATGATCCATACACGTTAGCCATTATTGGAGAAGTTTATGCACCCCAAGTTTTCTATCAGGCCGTGCCTGAATCTGGACACCCTACTCTACATCCTCAGATGTATCAACTAATTCCATTCGTCATTGCATATCCAGTTCCATCTCCATCTCTCCCAATGACGTTTCAAGAGTCTTCTCTGGTGTCCCAATTTCAGGCGATGACGATTCAATATTCTTCATCAAATTTTCAATCAATGACATTCCAGCCACCACCACCACAACAATCTCAACCGATGAATTTTCATACTGTGGCAAGTCATCCGATGACATATCAAGGAGCACCTTTGTTTCAACAGCCAAGGCAGATGCAATTTCAGTCTACTGGTAATTTTTCCAACGCTCCTCGGCGACAACAACAATGGAATCAACATCGAAATAGAATTCGACGTCGGCAAGAATCCAGAGGCTGCACAGTTACAGAAGTTGTACAGGAAATTGAAGAAACTGAAGAACAGAGTCAAGGCCAAGAGGTTCGAAATTGAAGAGGGAGTTGAGCAACCCACTTGTAGCGAAGTTATCACCTTAGTTGGGAGTTCAAATCCAAACAATGGAATCGACAAAGGTGAACCTGAAACTATTGGCGAATATGATGAACCAGGTATGTCCTCACACTCTGTATATCTAAATTCTGACATTTTGCAACCACATGCAAATATTACAGGTCAAATCGCTGAAAGCAAGTTGGATGAAGAAACCACACAATGAAGGACGCTCTTGGAAATACAATTTGTCCAGTGCTGTCCAAATATGTTTGTGGCGATGCAGATACTCGAGCTAATAATCTGCTGTAAATGGAAATTTCCTTCGTGTACAAATTCTTACGAAAAGTATAAATATTTTTTTATTGAGTAATAATAAAATGGGTTAAAGAAGAACTTTATTTTTGTTTCAACATAAATTCATTTATGGAGATGTAGGGAAAAAGTTGGACATTGGTCAAGTTTCAATCATATCCAATTTTGTGGTCGCTATTGAATTTTACAAAACTTTATAAATAAAAATGTAGAACAACAACATTAAACTGGGTTCTGATTTATAAATTCCTAGGATTTTGACCAAGGCATTTATTTTTATTTTGAAATCTATGAGAGATCATAAAACTTTTAGTTCACGAAGGCATCTGAGAAAACTTTCTTGACAATTGAGCCGTTCCTTAAAAATCACGTGGTAGGAGCAGGAGGTTTCTTGCTGTCGTCAAATAATCCGTCTAAAACGCCTTTACTTTGTACGAGTCTAAATTAATTAGATAAGATATTTTGGACATTGGTCAAGTTTCAATCATATCCAATTTTGTGGTCGCTATTGAATTTTACAAAACTTTATAAATAAAAATGTAGAACAACAACATTAAACTGGGTTCTGTCTTATAATTTCCTAGGATTTTGGCCAAGCCATTTATTTTTATTTCGAAATCTATGAGAGATCATAAAACTTTTAGTTCACGAAGGCATCTGAGAAAACTTTCTTGACAATTGAGCCGTTTCTTAAAAATCACGTGGTAGGAGCAGGAGGTTTCTTGCTGTCGTCAAATAATCCGTCTAAAACGCCTTTACTTTGTACGAGTCTAAATTAATTAGATAAGATATTTAGATAAGATATATAATATAGCGGAATTAAAATTTGTTTATCTGGTTTTGCTGGCTTACTTGTTAATATTTTTAGAACTACTCGGGTCGGACTCTGCAGTGACCGCTGACGTTGTGGACGTTGTCTGTTGTACAACAACAGCTGAAACTGGAGCCTTGATTCCAACGATTGGCTTAGGCGATTCAGATGCTGTCCGATAGTCAGGAAAATAATAACTTGGAGGATTTAGTTGAGCTGTTTCTGCCTCCATGATTCTTACTGGTCTATCCAATGTAGGCGCTGGTGCTGGTCCGGGTTTACGAATAGGTGCGGCATGAACAGGGACGCCACCCTTTTGTATTGATTTGGTTGATTTTGTTTTAACAAGATTAGCTCTCGGTTCTCCAGTTATCGTGACTATGATGTCTGGACTCTTTTGAATCCAAGCCTCTTCCCAAATCTTTTCTGGATTAGGCCTTGACTCAACATCTGGGTCCAAGATAACATACACAAATTTCTTTACTTCTTGAGATAATACATCTTTTATCTAAAAATAATTAGATAATCTCATTTAAATTTCTGTATTAGTAAAATTAGTTCAGATTTAGGTCTCACACTGCTACGGAATTTCCAAGTTCGTTGCATTTGACTCACATACATTCCTTTGAGACTTGAGTCGTCAAATGGCATTGCTTTGTTAAGCATGACATAAAGAATGACCCCAGTGGACCATACATCCGCACCTTTGGGGTCATACGGATGCCCACGAATGATTTCTGGGGCGGCATAAGACACAGAACCGCAAAAAGTCTCAGATTTCACATCAGGAGGAATTAAATAGCGAGCAAAGCCAAAATCCGAGATTTTTACATTGTATGAATGAGTCAAAAGAATATTCTCACATTTCATGTCACGATGCACANTTGTATGAATGAGTCAAAAGAATATTCTCACATTTCATGTCACGATGCACAATGTGTCGTTCATGCATGTAATGGAGCCCTGTAAAAATTGACCATTAAAAATATTTTCCCAATTGCTATTTTTGGTACTTTACCTCTTAGGATTTGTGAGAACCAAATCCTAGCCTGTTTTTCTTTGATCGCCCCATGTTTACGTATAAAATCCAAGACGTCTCCATTATCACAAAATTGCATAAAAATGAAATAGCGGTTTTTTCTCTGGAGAATGCTATGAACTCGTATCAAGTGCGGATGATTTACTCGACTCATGATTTCAAGTTCTCGAGGGAAAAATCTTTTCAGAAAATCTGCAGGGGCTGTATCCCCATTGATGACCTTGCAGGCCAAGTGGACACGCTTTGCCTCGTGATCTTCCTCTGTTTTGTCAGTGTATTCAGCCATATAAACCTTCAAAAAGATCAAAGTTCGAACAAAGTGTTGCTTTCTGAGATTTTCTAACTTGAACCACTCTTACCTTAGCATATGACCCTTCTCCTAGTTGTTTTGTTAGACGATAACCCCTCTTCTTAAGAATTTTGTCTTCTGACCCTCGAGCTTGGGATAAATAATGAGTTGAGCCATCATGATCCTTATCCTTAGAATTATCCTTATCCTTAGTATGTTCTGCAGCTGACGCCATTTATTCACCTAACTATGAGTAATTAACTCATGAAACTTAATTTAGGTAACTTATAAACATTTCCAGTTTTAATTTTCAAAATTTGTATTGAGCTCAAAGCTTTCATTTATTTGGTGTAGTGCGTCATAAGGACACATGGTTATCTTGACAACATCTGCTGCGTATAAAGATTTTTTCAACTGTATTAAGAATTTGAGTACTCAGATGGTTTCAAAATTAATTATATCAAATGAGGTCGACAAACTTTTGCTATGAACTAAAATTACAGAATAAATAGAATTTGCATCAGATTTATCAATAATTTTGTTTTATTTCTAGCAGATTTCAATAAAAAACAAAATACTGTGCATATAACTCGCATGAGCATTATCTGGCGTTGATGACCGTAGGAAATACTTGAGATTCTCGCAATTCTGTTAATGGATTTCAAAACTCTAATAAATATACCCCAACATTCAATTTTTTTATTTCAATTTATTCAGTTGCAATCAGACTACATTAGAATTTATTAATGTTATCAATTTTATTAATGACCGTAGGAATTACTTGAGATTCTCGCCATTCTGTTAATGGATTTCAAAACTCTAATAAATATACCCCAACATTCAATTTTTTTATTTCAATTTATTCAGTTGCAATCAGACTACATTAAAATTTATTAATGTTATCAATTTTATTAAAGGTTATCAGTGGAACAAACTTTTTGAATTGTTTTATTCCACTATTTATTATAAATAGATTATCAGCATGAGCAGAAAGCGTGCAAACGCTACGTAGTTGAATCCCATAAAACAATTGAATGTTCGACCTCTGTGCACGGTGCAATGTTTGTCAAAGCCTGAAAATGATGTATCCGACTAGCTTATCAATGAATTAATCATAAGACCATTGTTTTCCAGAATTATGAAATACGCGTAATAATTGGAATCAAACTCTTGCAAAGCAAATACTAATAATTTCTGATTGTACTTATCAGTCGTTAATTAAACGGGTTGCATATTTAATATAAGGTCCACTGCACTAGACAGGGAACAATTTATTAATTACTGCATAAGTAAAAGTGATCGTAAATATACGTGAATGATTTTGACAATCCCTGGAAAACCCAAAGTGAACCCAGTCATGGCATCCATAAAGTAAGTATTAACATATCATGCCAAATTTAAATGGTTTATAATATATTTTCATGCGATTTCTTTAGCGGAAGATGTTCTCCACATCCAAATAGTCCAACAGACCTCGCTCTTCCGGAAATTGACAAGCTAGTCAATTTAAAAATCAGAGAAGAACGAAGGCAAGATGTCAAAGAAGTCGTAGAAGAGCTTGACGCACTATAATTCTAAGTTGGACAAGGTGCAAAGCAAATGCGAATCACTCGAATTAAAAATTAAGGACGTGGACACCAAGATTGAAGTTCTTCATATACAGACTGGGCAGCAATTGGATAAATTGGAAAAGAAGATGGATGATAGCATTTGGACTCTAAAAGAACAAATGGAGCGTGGATTTAATGCTATCTTGTTGCAATTGTCAGAATTGCATAATCAACGTCGTGAGAGTGAGAAATGAAAAATTTGAAATGGATCAAAGTTCAAGTGACGTCGCCTGACACGACGATAGGTCAGTCCAACAATTTACTTCAGAGAATATAAAATCACTAATCACCCCTTACAAAATTAGATTGATTTGATAGTATAAGCTAATTTTGTACTTCCAAATATATTGATCGATTAAAAATACTCAAAATCAGATCACAAAAATAAATGTTCGTTTAACGCCTTGAATGTGCAAATAGAGAATACAATATTTTTTATAATATTAATAAACTACATACATTGAACGCTTATACATACTTAAGGCATTTTAAATTGTGTCATTGTGAATAATTAAATCTCTGGAAGCACAAGTTTTTTCTTGATTATTTTGATGATATTTAGATTGGAAATGCTCAAAACATGTTGTGCGTCAATTGGAATCTTATCATGCATGCGAAGTAATATTAGACTTAAGTTTTTTGTAATTGGCAACATTTACCACTTGCAGGTATGGCAATACTAGTCATTCCGGATCTGAAATAAATTATTTGCACCAAAATAATTAAATATTCAGTTCAATGCACTCGAATTCGCAGAAAAATCATTTTTATTGTTATTTGTAATTTGTCCCTTAAATCATCAGAATCGGGTCACTTATATAAATGAAAAAGGATGCTGGAAAATAAGTAAAATACAAAATATAGTATTATTCTTTTGCCAATTCATATTTATTACTAGTTTTATCAGAATAAGACTATCCAAAGCTCAGCATTTTAAAATTAAAAATGATAATTGGCTAGTTTAAAACAATAGTTCACAAGTCTTAACAAAAATCGACTGAAGTGTTCCAACGACATAATTCGTTTTCTTTTCCTTATTTATCGTCAGCTCTTTTGATGTGTTTTCTAAATCTAAGGAATTTGGTCGATTCTCCTTCAAGCCATCAACGTTTGTTTTATTCGTTTCCTGATTTGCTGTCGACTCTGTTGCTTGTCCATTTCTTTTAGTACTATTTTCATCGTCAAGTCCAAATCCACATAATTCAATTCCTGTTAACAATGACTCTAATCCAGTGCCCTTAATTTCACAATTATTACAAGTGTACGAGTCAGAGTCCTTCCAGTATCTACCCGAGATGACTCCGGTACATTTCGAACAACGGAAACAAGTGAGGTGATAATTCTTTCCGTCTACTACCCAGTACCTTCCATCCATATAACCTTGACATTTGTCACATTGAACCCCAAAATTTTTATCATAATCTCTCCGGCAGTAGTATCTTCCCTTTTGAAAGTAAAATTTATCCGAACCCAATGATTTGCTACAGTCTAAAAATGGAAACATGTACATTTAAACCCCGAGACAGAGACATAACTGAAAATACGGTTAATTAATTTATTACCTTTGCATCGGAAGCAATCTTCGTGAAATTTATCTCCTTTACTTGTAACAAAATACCTTCCTGTGATTTGTCTACTACAATTAGTACAGTACTCTGGTGATGATTTCCCTGGGAGAAAGAATGTAGTGTTATTTTAAATTTAACAAAATTGCAATATACGAGTTAGACTTACACATTATTGGGGCCGTTTTCTCTACAGGAGGCTGAACTATACAGTACAAAGTTTATATAGATTGGCAACCACTGACTGACATTATCTTGCAAAATGAAAAATCAAAACTATACAAAGGTAGTGGGATCGCTGCTCGCTCAATCATTCTAATCAGTGATTTATTCATTTCTCTGACTCTAGCAAAAGAGTGAAAAGTCAGAATTTGCACAGTATGTAGAGCGAGCCATGACAGATAAATGAATGTATTTGTATTATGGCATGGCTTAAGTTATCTGCTATAATTAAAAAAATATACAAGTACAATGCATAGTAGTACAAATCATTTAATTATGAGGTGGGAACAATATCTGCAGGATTTACTGATATTGATGATTTAAGTTCTTTTTCTGTGTTTTAGTTTCATCATGAATTCCTTTACTTAAACTTAAAGTGAAGCTTCTGGATTTCCATACATTTACAAAAAAAATTTATCACTGCGAAACAAGTGCACTAAACGAATGCCTTTCTCTCATCAATTTCCTCCTTATGATTAGATTGTTCTGATCGCTTGTCCAAGTATCTTTAGAAATGTCATATTCATGTGTCGAGATCAATATTTCCTTATTTCTCTGCGGGCCTCCACTTAATCCGCCGATAATTAACAATTTTTTGTCTGGTGTTGAGCACATTGCAAAATTAGAAATCTTGACTGGTATCGGAGCCATCATTGTCCATTGTCCTGTTGTGATGTCAAATCTATCGGGAAATTAGTAAAATTAAATGAAAAATAAAAGTAGCAGAACAAGTTTAATTTACCGTTCAACAGAATCTAATCGTCCTCGATATTTTGAGCCATGTTCATGTGGCTCAGCTCCGGGTCCAAACCCTCCTGCGGCATATACAAAATTTTCCCTTGTAGCAACGCTATGATAACATCTCCTCCGAAGCATCCTTTGGCAATTGGTCCACATCCTGGAGCTTAGGTCATAAGTCTGGACATTATCAAAATATCTGAAACTTCTGTGAGGTGCATCTGGCTCAACATTGAAAAAATGACCTCCGGTCACATAAATTCTGGAATATACGATTATTTTGGCAATTGGTCCACATCCTCGAGCTTAGGTCATAAGTCTGGACATTATCAAAATATCTGAAACTTCTGTGAGGTGCATCTGGCTCAACATTGAAAAAATGACCTCCGGTCACATAAATTCTGGAATATACGATTAATTCATTATTGAAGTGATTAACAATTCATGTCTATAACTTACTTATTTCCACATAACGCTACACCACAACCCCATCTTCGTGGTCCTGGAATTTCTTTATAATCTTTGTAAACTGTATTCTCCTTTAACATTATGCGTTCCAAACTGTTGGATGCAAAATCATGTCCACCCAGGCAGTAAATTATTCCGTCTTTGACAACGGCTCCGAATTCTGAGCGTGGGACAATTAATTTCAAAGGATGAGTTGACCATGTTCGAGTTAGAATGTTGTAAGTTTCAATTGTGGTCAAGGACTCGTTAGAACCTCGAACGTTTCTCCCGCCAATGACGTAAATTATATTATTCACAAGAACGACGGCAAAATGACTCCGGCCTGTGGGAAAGTTTGGACATTTGTTCCACATTCCGTTAGTGTACACGTCCATTGTACTACTTACTGTTAGAAATTAATAAAAACTTATTTGTTGGATCTTTTAAATATACATTTGTATTATTCGTTGAATTTCAATACCTTTTATTGGACATCCTCCAAGTATGTATATTTTGTATTGCTCTGTATTTTTGTCTAAAATCTTCTCGTCGCTTTTAATTTGGTCCATTTTAACTGAACTTGAAGAATTTAAATTAAATGTTCCTAAAAGCTAAATTTATTGGCTATGGGGTATCACGCGTTTTGCACATAAATTCATCATTTTAGCAATTTGGCTAAGTCTAAACTTATATTAACCTTTTGTATTAACTAAACCAAAGTACAATATTATTTATTAATTTTGTATTGCACGCATATTTTTATCTGAGAATTATAAGATAACATAGAATTCACAATTCACGCGACGACCAGCAACCAGCTGAAATGCTTTTATGCACACGGTGGAAATATTTATTGATAACATTAGCTA
>WJEZ01002593.1:0-13063 GCA_009869925.1 Thalassaphorura encarpata | reverse complement strand
TCTTGACTTGCTTCTTGAGAACTGTTTTTAATTTTCAACTTCACTTTTTTATTTCCAATGTCAGTTTCGGATAAAAACCTCCTCTTAAACCCAGTTTTCGTATTTAAGATGAAGTCAGACATTTTAATTTAGTTTTGGATGAAATTCTTTCAAATAAAATCCAAACTAGTCAAATCGTAGAAGAGTAAATAAAAATCGCAAAACAAATTTAATAATCAAATTGACAAAGTTGAACAAAGAGTAAAGTGAAATTTCGTTCCTTTGTTCTTGACGGGGAGTCAAATGAGCAAAATGCCCCATCCATTACAGTGGTTTAATATTGTTTCCTGAGCCACCATTCAATGCATTTAATGTTATCTATTCATTTTGTATTTTCTATATTTACAGCCATTCTACGCAGCCCTCAAAAAATTCCGAGATTATCTCAATGGACTAATTTCAGATTTGGATGAATCTGACGTTGTTTTCAACGACTCAAAACCAATGTCGAAAGGACAAGGTGGAGCCAATGGGGAAGGAAAACATTTAGCCCATGAGTCAACTCAGGACGAAGAACAAGGTTTTATCGACGGGAATTTATCTGGAAAGAAAAAGCGTGGGCGACCAAGGAAAGGTATGGAAAAACAACCTCCGAGCAATAAATCCAAAAAATCTAAACCAGATAAAACGGAACAACAACAACGTGGGACGGAGAGAGACGTCAGAGGAAATTTTAACGATCGCAGTGGTGTGAAAGGAAGAGGAGGAAATGATAATTCTAACCAAACTGAACTGAATAACTCCAATGACCCCCAGAGAAAACGAAGGGGAAGACCAAAGAAAACAAAGGAAACGTTGGATACAAGTCCAATGAATAGTCGGACAGTCGGTGGGGAAGTTAGGACGCCAGACGTGTCAGAATCTGGTACTCCACTTGGAGGATGCCAAACTCAAGCAACGTCATCCATCAGTAGTGGTTATTCAACTGGGACTAACAGTAGCAGTGACATGGATCGTCGCAGAGAAGAAACAGGTTCTTTGTCCAATGCTGGAAGTGGAGGTCCTTCTCCTTCTCACCATTCTTTCACGACCCAGTCAGATTTGTCTTCCGAAATCAGTGCAGCCATTTCTTGTGGCTCACCACCCCCTTCCCCCCTCAACAATCAGGCTGAGTCTGTATTTGACAGCTTGGCTGCTCTATCCCAAACTAGGGAGGAATCTCACAATGGCCAAGGAAATAAAATGTCTTCATCATCTGATTGTCGCCCCACTGGAAATATGTACAATTCTACAAATATGGGGAACCAGATGGATCATCAAGATTCTTCTTATATGCTATACCATCAATCATCCTATGACAATCGGCTTCATAACATGAGCAATAGACCACAGAATTCTTACCAGCCGTCTCATCAACGAGGTAAAATATTTAAAGGGGCATTTTTAATTCTTCCAGTTTACTTGATTTTGAACAAATATTTCCTAATCTGGATTATAGATGTTAGTAATGACGGTTCGATGCAATCTGGTCCTCAATTTCCTGGTCAGTATGAGCCAAGCAAAGCTTTGGACGTTGCTTCTAAGTCTCTTTCTGGACTGGAATCATTGGTAGATCAAATCCCCAGCATAGCTGATGCAGACATTCTTCCGGTCAGTAGTGGTGGGTGCTTATCTGGACTTGTTTCGGATTCAATCCTTCATTCCCAGTCAATGGGCCAGCTTGGGGGTGTATCATCTTCAATGTCACACAGTGGCCATTACATGGAATCTCCTTCTGGATTTCTTCCATATTCCCATGGACCTTCCTCATCAACTTATTCTTCCGCAGCATCCCATTATGCATCTTCACCATACTATGCCTCTGAACTCAGCTCAGGTTTTCCAGTCAACTCACTAGCCCCAACCTACTGTTCTCCATCTGCCATGTTTGGATATCCAGGATATCCTGGACAATATGGAGGAGGAGGAGCCGGGTATCCACATTCCGCAGCCTCTACAGGTCTACATTTGTCTCCAGGTTATGGGACACCCCCAGGTTATCCACATGCATATCCAAATCCAACTCATTATTCCCATGGTCATCCAGCCATGGGTTCCCAGAGTGCTCAAGGTGGGACTCAAAGATTTACCCCACGATTACATCTTAGACAAGATGGAATGGACTTGGGCCATATGGGATTTGGTGGATTCTGATCATGAGCTTTCCAAGGTTCATAAAATAAACAATATGTGAGTCATGAAATGAAATCTTTGTAAATTGCTCCAGACAATGACTACGGTATAAATTAATTTACAAATGTTGGTTATGTGCCAAAACGGTTAATGTGATCCAGAGGACTTCTGAATACAAAAATTCTCCTAAGGAAAACTTGTGTGTCACATCATCATGCAATATTAATTCTTACTTACTTAGCTAAGTCGCATCTGTTGATAGAACTGATGTTGTTCTTCCTAATTCCTGACTTGACTGTTGGATTTTGGTTTTAGATTTTAGGAAATGTGAAATTGGCTAGATGATACTAGTAGACTAGCCTAGCTCTATCTAAGCCCATACCGGAAGAGATAATTAATTCTGTATAATACAAAGTAATTTGTACAAACGGTGAAAGTAAAAGTGAATTCTTAGATATTGTGTCCATGTTATTTGTAAAATGTATAATGTGTATTCGTTTAGTCCAAGTGAATGTGAAACAAATGAATACCTCAAATGAGAAAATGGGTAATGACTTAACAGTGAGTGCTTAAATTTGTCAAACTAACACTAACATTTATATGTCCGTCTTAGAAATAATTGTAAATTTAGTCATGTATGCACAGCAGAAGCGAAGCATTGAAAATCAGACTGAATAGACGAATTGTTAATTCTCGTTGTAAATAAAATTATCATTTAATAATACCATTTGAGAATGGGTGCACGGAAATAAAAATTTTGAATTTGTAATCGGAACTAGTTTTGAAGAAATGTTTATGTATTTGCAAAATGAGGATGGGTCGTAGACTTAATTACATGTATCGTAGAAAAACTTGCCAAACATTCCCTAGCCTAACTTCACTTTGAGTTGAACTCAGAATTTTAACCGGAACAAACGTTGAGACTGGGCCGAATGCGTTTCAGCTCTATCTATATGGTTGAAAAAGCACATCGTCTACAAATGCAATATTACCTACAGACGTTTTAGCTCTGTTTTACCACAATATTAGTACACAGAAATAAGAAACTTTAAACGCAAGAAAGTTCTTTGCTCAAAATTCAAAATTTATTTTGTGAAAGTGAAAAACGGCAAAACATTTAAAATCTACTCATCTGGATTCATCTACTGTGAACTTTGTACTGTCACTGTAGTTGTAATTAATTCTGATAAATCAACCCACGGAGAATTTCTCTACTAAAAGTTTAGTTGCTCATTTAATGAAATCAGAATCAGTGCACGATGTAATTCAGAAATCCTAAATTCCAATTCTCTTTTATTTTTCCAGCCAATGTATGAAATGTTAGTGTATCAATGCAAACTGTTGTAAGTTGTTTAAAATTAAGTAATCTAATTTGTTATAAATCTAAACTGGAGATTGTAGCTGATTACAAAAAAACAACAAGTAGATTAAGTTTATACAAAGGCACTCCACGGTCAGTCAAACTACGAAATTATCCTAATCTGTATGAATCTGTTCTTTACAAGTTACTTCCATGTTGAGTTTAATCTGTACTTTTAGTTCATTCAGCGAATCAATTTTAGATCCTAATTAACATTGAATCAGATTGATGCAAAGGTTTTCATTTTAGTTTGCAAACAATTTAGACCTAAGAGAGAAATTACTTTATAATTCTACAAATGTTATCATTAATAATCAATTGTGTAAGAATAAATGTAAACTCTACTCAGTATTACACTACGTCCACACCACGCACTTTCTTTCTGATTTTCAAAACATGAAGGGGCATTGAGAGATTTTCCTGCTTCCTTCGTATTGTACCTTTATTCTGTTCTACTTCTACAAAATTCTGAAATGAGATGGTTAAAACTAGTGTGCGACTTGCTCATTAATTAGACGACATTACAAAGAGAGCAGCAACGTTATCGTAACCAAAATAATGTGGTTCAAGAAATCAGAGAAATGCCTTTGGGGAAAGTCTGGGTCTGAAAACACAATATATGTGCCCGTTCCATTTGTTTTCTTTAGAGAATTCACTCAGGTAGAACTTGTTAGCCGTCGAGACTAACAAGGTTATGGAGAAAGTTTACATTATACACATGAGAAAACAAAGGATTTCCAGACGTGTACGGTCTACGCGGATCGTATGATTATATCTTCACAGTTCTCAGAAAATTAAGCAAATTGGTTAACCCGGTGCAAATCACTCGGTTCGGTTTGCTTTAGTAGTTAGCATAAAGAAATATTGAAAGAATTGAATTCAGATGTATTGGGAAGACCATGTCGATATTGATGATTCTGTTACGACGAGATAGCCTCGAACTGGATTTAATCTGTAATTTGGCTAGCATGGATTCGTAATGTTGAGTCAACTAGGTTTAGATGGAGGATGGCGATGATTTAATGTAATTCTATTTGACTGAGGAATAGCCTGACGAGACATGAGAGAAAATTAAGAGAGTCAGGTCAGCCAAACCAGGGGCCAGGAATATAATCACGAAAGAAGGAAGGCCGAATGACCAACTTTCTCCAAGAAAACGATTCAAGACTAACACCCTATTAGAATTGAGGGAGCGTTGGCGTTCTTATGAAGGATATATATGAATATATGTTGGGTGGCAGGGTTTGCATTTTGGCAATCATGATCACGCAAGGACCTCACCTGTTCAGAACCTCTAGTTTTTAGATAAGACGAAAGAAAGTCACTTGAATCTGAAGCAGAGGTTGAAAATGACCCAGAATGACTTTTCGTTTCCACACACGGTACCTTACTTTACTTTCTCGTTCCTAAAACTTCTTTAACCCATTTCCTTGGTTGTTCTATCCATGAAAATTTCTTTCAAATACTCACAGTTCACATGCAATGCTCACAGTCTTGTTGTACCTCCATCGGGGCAACTCACTCAGATTCTTACCAATTCTCCTAGAAAGAACGAAAGAGAAACCCCAATCCCAGGGTTAAAATAATATTGTACACATAACACAATACACGCGCCCTTCCTATTTTGCCTACTTTGTTCAATACCCTTCATCATCAAAAAATCCTTTTCTTCAGTTGCACGCTCGTCTTCCTCAAAGTCACATTCAACTATTTATTTTCTTCCAGCTCAGGCGAAAAAATCCCGTCGCGTGCGAATTTACTTTCTACCCCCGTATTATATAAAACTTTTTTCTTATTCTACGAAAAACAAAATAGTTCTCCTGTCATGGATTTTTGTAGTTAACTATACATTAACCTTCTACATTTTCTGACTTTCATCACTACTGCTAGGAATTGGGATAGCGTAAACTTGATCTTTCTCTGGGATTGATTGAATCCATTCAGCCATGGATATCTCAAGACGGCTTTTCCTGTTCTTGTCAATTTGTGTAATACTTTGGAGTCATCTGAGCCTAGTTGGAGTGTTGGGAATCAAGTGCTACGTGTGCAGCGACTGTGAAACATATTACAATGACACACATTTAATTGAGTGCGAAAAAACAGAAGACCGATGCTTGGTAAGTAAAAATATAATTTTATTTTGAACAAAGGATATAAAAATTTAAACTACTTGCGGCTTTTTCGACTAGAAATATTATGGATAGTTTAATTTTTGCATAGAATGTGATAATAATGATTAGTGAGCAGAATAAATGGATTTGTAGGCAATAAAATTTGTTTTAAATTATTCAGGCTATAAATTTAATGAACGGTGAAATGGATCGTGCTTGTGGAAGTAAGGAAACTTGCACCAGATCTGAACCTCCAACTGTAAAGCCAGCTAAAGTCAAAAAGCGTGAGGATTTCTCAAGTTCCCCACCGAAAAAGCGGACAGGTACGTTGAGTTGAGGTGTGCTTATGATTCTACTAGGTTATTTGTCATGCTTAAGAAATCTCAAAAAAGAATTGGAATTTAATATAATTTTGGTGTCGAAATCAATCGATTTTGACAGAATTTTAGTTGAAATAGGTTAAATGTGTAATTTCTCTAGGTCAGATGAAATTAGAGCAGAATTTGGCGTACCATGTCGTGTCATATCTGTGCTGCGTACATTTTGCTTTAATTTGGCCGTGGCAGTACATGCATAATTAAAATACTTTGCAACTTCCAACTTATTTTACGAGTATAGGATTTCAACAAATAAATCCAAACAAACTGCATAGATTTTTGCACGCATATGAAAATATGCGTGTTTTACTACTGCGAAAAGTGTTTATTCTGTGCTAGAGCAATAAATTAAATGGGAATGAGCCCAGGTCTATATGGTGAGTCCATTAGTCACGCACATTTCCCTCTACGTCTTTCCTACATATATTGATTTAAAAGTGTAAACCAGAGTCTGCTGTAATTAACCTCTCTGTAGTTCCAATTGCTCCATTTCATGTCCCATTTCAACATTTATTTTCTATGCAAGGGATTATAGTACTAAATGCACTAAAGGGCCAAGTTTTTGCATAGTAAAACACAACATTCTTCACATGGGTTAATTTTAACGAAACGAAATGGATTGAATTTTCAGTGCGGCAATTACTCCAACAACAACTCCCGGAAAAAGTTGAGCCGAAGGAAATTCCGGAATTTGTGTCCATGCATTGCTGCAAGGAGGATGAATGCAACAGCGCTTTCTCTATCAGCAAAAATATTCCAACCCTCCTGTGCTCTGGAGCTCTGTTCATGAGAAATCTACACCAACAACACAGTACCTTCTTCATTTTATTACTTATATTTGGCTTAACTTTATTTTTTACCAATGCATAGATTTATCAACTACTTCATCTCCCTGTATAGAAATTTATCCTAAAGTAAGGAAAATTAAACATGTAGAACCATGAAAATTCATCAATTTTATATAATCGCACGCAAGATTGAGCATTGAGCAGTACAAAAAATTCAATATTCAATGAAGGAAAATGAATAAAGTTACACGAGCTAGCTAATTTTTTCAGTTCTATGATATTAATATTTATGAATTTGTAACACGCATTTTGTTAATAACTGCAGTGAAGCACACCAAATAAAATTCCCATGCCATGCCACGCCATACTATGCTAATGTGTATCAGTTTTTTTTACAAATTCCAATACTTTCTCTTCCTTCCGCCTTGACAAAAGTAGTATTAGTAGTAGCTGGAGTAAAAAAGCATAATGAAACTTGATTGGACTCTGACAAAGATGCTAAAGAAGATTACGGGGTAAAGTATAGTGGACAGAGTATTTTTGGACATTAGGAAAATATGACTTACTGGCACGATTTGAGGGGTAATTGAACCCGCCGTGGAATGGAGAAGAGTTGAATAAACGACGGGAGCGTCGCTCTACCATCGTACATAATTCACCATCACCTCAGTCATATTCCTCCACCTTTATTTAACTTCCTAGTTGTTTTTTACCTACGTCTACGTCTGCCTGCAAAGTATGCGTGCTAAGATCCACAGCCAATCTGACATTTCACTTTTCACTCCATTAAAACGTCATGTCCGCTTCCCAGGACTTCTCATTTTCTTTATACATTTAATAAAGTGCCTCACCTCTCTTGATACTCGATTACGTGGAATGCTAGGTCCGCTATAGACGCGTAATTAGAATTAATGAATCATCCATCTTACTAAACGCTGGAATCCAATTTTGCATAATAAAGACAAGTCTAACCTTTTAGATCTGTGAGAAACTGACGATGCTGATGCCTACAATGTACAAAATGCTTTCGGAATAGGTTAATTTATAATTAAGAGGTTCCTAAATCTTTTATTTGAGCTCTGTATTTATTAATCATAAGTGTCAATTTTTAACATAGCTTCCTACTGCACTTGCACTCTTGCAATATAGGTCAGTAGTCGGATATTTTTGAGTTCATGCCATGGCGTTGAACCCTTAGCTTAAAGATGAAAACAATTGCTATGCTGTGCAGCTTTCGGTAGAATTGAACAAGGAGTTACATCTTTAAAATCAAGAATGAATCAATAATAAAAGTATTGTATTTATTTTTCCTTTGTCCAGTATATAAATACATGTATCTTTAAGTGCTTAAATTGAGAAAATATATATTTAGAAGAAAATTAGAAAACTCCAAAACATGTCCAAACGAGATACATCTAATAATAACGTGAACGGTGGTGATGCCTGTCGCGGTCACGACTCCTGTCCCGATTCCTTGAATGTCCACTTTCTCGACCTCTGACCCGATCCCTGTGTCTATCTTTCCCGTGGTGATTTTCATCTCTATGTGAGTCTCGTCTTGAACGGCGATCTCGAGATGATACATCCTTCTCTCTTCTTTTTTCTTTGTGACTGGAACTGTGATGACCACTTCTGCGATCTCTGTCTCCACTGCTCCCTCTCCTGTGCCCACCATCTGCAAAGAAAACAATGTGTTTAGTTAAAAATGATTCATAATAACACTAAAAAATTTTGCAATTAACTTGCCTGAATTAGACTCGGACTCGATGTCGCCGTTTCTCTCCTGTTTTCTTGGAACGAGAATCCTTGGCTGACTTTTCTACAATTTTATTTGCCACATCAGGCTCCAATTCTTCATCGTCGTCGTCATCATCGTCTGCTTCTAAAATTGACAGTCTGGGCTGGAGTTCGTTGTTTTCTTCCAGGACATGACGTTTCTATTCAGCCAATAAGGAAACTAGTTTAATTTCCGAAATTATCCCTAAGAATGACCCAACACACTATTTTCTGGATAATACTTAAGCCAAGTGCAGCATTGAGTTTACGTTCGGAAGAAAGTGGGGAGTAAGAATAGTTTACATTACAAGTCAATGAATAGGAACAAAAGTATAATTTCATTTCATAATACAACTACAACTACTACTATATCTGCATAATTTTGGGGACTATTCAATGAAAGATGTATAGATCGACTCTTGTCAATAATTCAAGCCTCCTATTAACAATATTTAAATAAAAATTAAGTCGTTACCTGCATTCTTGGTAAAATTATGTCGCAAATTCTCTCCTCCCTCAACAGATCATCCACAAATACGTCCACGTATGAAAGTTCAAAACCTGTAGATAAAAATGAAAAATTTAATTGAATCTCCTGTCCCTTAAAAATTCGAGATGTTAAATCAGAAGCAAAATTCTTACCTCCTTCTCGGTTTTGACGTCGAATCTTTCTGTTATCATTAAACAATGGTTCCAAATAATTGTAGGAGTCTAAGGAAGTGCCAGTCAATCTCATGTAAAATGCTCCCAAGCATCTCACATACTTAAAATCCTCATTTTTAATAAATTCAACGATTATTTCTTTCTCTGGTTGAATTTGCAACATTTTGAGTAAGAGGCAAAGAAACGGTGAAGGTTTAACATTTCCACCGACAACACCTCCAATGAACCGTAATTCCATTGCTTTATCCACCAGCAACTCGGCTAAAAATATATCAAAATACATGACATTTTAATTTATGATTCTTGTGTTAATGGAATAATAGCTTAATAATGAACTTGACGACCTAATCCGACCTGTCAAAGCAAAACATTCTTCCTTCCAATATTTGCAATCATATATTCTGGACCGAATGATTTTTTCCACAAGATGTTGTGGATTCGTCCCTTTGATGGACTTTGCATCCTTCACAGTTCGATTGGCCATACTGTGGCTAAACTTGAATGTAAACCAAATAAATACCAAATTCGTCAAAATATTAATACTTGCATTGCACTTTTGAACGCACTTGTCCAAAAAACACTTTTGCAGCTCGGCCGTGCTTAATCAAACTCGGCGCCTATATGAAAGTATTACCTCAAAGCTCAGATTCTTCTTGGAATTGGAATAAAATCTTGGAAATCAAAACTATTAAGAAATTCATAGTCTTTGATAATTTTTTAAATGATGGAAATTAGAATGATTGATTAGCTTGTCAGTTGTTGGGAGTTTGAGATTCTACCAAAATTAGCTTAATTTTCCTAAGCATTAACCTCAAGTTCTTTAAAATGTTTCGCTATATGAAAAAACACAAAAATTCCCGAACTCAAGCAGCAGCAAGTAGTTTTAATTAATTCGATTTCGTTTGCAATACTCTTCAAAATACTTTACAACTTTCTTTGTTGAGCAAAGCTCCACAACAATAATAATTATTCCTTCCTAAAAAACTAGTCTTTTTCAGGTTCTAAAATCTAAATCACTAACAGGGTTCTTATGTGGTACGGATGTCATGATGGGCAAATAATACAATTACAGTTTTATAATTTTGTGAACTTGGAATTCAAGTTCGCCCAGAAAGAAGCGATATTAGCCAAGGCTTGGGTCTTTGTGATTGGAGCCCATTTAATAAACTCTCTATTTTGACTAATTTTATTTGGTTGGAGAAAATTTAGTGGGGAGAAGAATTCTGGAATCCATTTCACGAATGAGTGGAACAGTATATGCAACACATTCGTCCCATCCCGGTTTCCTCCAAGCAGCTTCACGAGTTTCCTTCCGTGTCTTCAAATCCTTATAACCTAAAGGAAATAGATTAATTAAACTTTACTAGAAACTCTGCCAGTTTTCGTAATATTAATTTATGGAATAAATACGCCAGATATGATGAACGTTGTAAAGTCTTCCAATTTGGGAGAAAAATCCTCCAAAAGCTTCTTCGTTGTGTTGCCTGAATGCAATGGCCTTTGCCCAATTATTACCCCACTCGATCATTGTGCCGGGCTTTAGAATATAACTCCGAATTTCATAAACATGGTTTCCATCCCCAGGTTTAGCAATGGGCCAGTAGCTGAATGGGAGCAAATATTGGGATTGTCTGACTCTAAGACATTCTAATCTCTCTTTTAACAATTTTTGATAGTCCTGCAAAAATTAAAACTATAAATGAATTGTTTATACGATATTTAGATTTAAATTCAAGTAAAACTAGTAAAACGTACTGCATTGTGATTGATTATTTTTAAGGCTTCATCAAGACCAGAATAACCACCAGTGTATTTCCAAAGATGAATCACCTGATCCTGATCCCCAACACCAACGACCCAACTCCCAGCAAGTTCTCCAGACTTGAGAGCTGCCGTCAATTGGACGTGTTTTTCACTATATAACAGCACAAATTAAGTTCCAGATAAAATTATTACATGATACTACAACATATTAATTAATCTCCTTACTAATTTTGCAAATATTTTTCATGAAAGGCCGGTTTGACTTGATGTGTTTGCATTTCATAAATGACTTCCTTGTCAGACAACATTGTTGAATGAGACTCATGGGTTGGCTCAATTCTTCGTACAAATAATTTACTGAAGAATGAGTCCCCGGAACCACCATCCTTGTTATTTATCCCAGATGTAAAAATCCCCCTGTGAGAAATAATGTCAGCAAGTTGGTTGATAAATTCCAAATGCCAAATGTAAATAAATATTTTGTTAATTTGGATTCGATTCTTATTCTTACCTGGTCGTGACAGATTTTGAAGACATATGCCCAAGAATCCTAGTCCCAAGGAGTAGACTTTTGTATTGTCGACTAGCCATTGTTTTAATTGAATTGAATCCTAAAATAATGTCAACTTTTACATGAATCTTTGAAAATGGTTAAAGTTCTTGTACCGGAACAAGAAGAGAGAAGCAAAGACTCGAACGTGGGCTCATGTCTCTGTCACATGGATTTTGGACTCAACACCCCAGGAGCCAGGCCAGGACCAACACGAGAATTAATATTAAGACTAGTAGGGTCCAGTGCTAATTGAGACTCATTAAAATCATCCAATCACAGAGCTGGGTTAATCCAGACTAAGGATTATTCATCTGGATTAAGGATTAATTAGTCCTTAATCTTCAATCTGTGATGCATCATTTTACAAATTAATCCTTAATCCAGAAATTCTGAAATATAAGATTAATCCTTAATCCCGAAAAATCCTTAATTCCTTCTGGACTAATTCAGAAGTTTATTTAGAAAAATTAAGAAGCTGAGCAAATAGTCGGCATAATTAACAAATGTTTTGTATTATTCTTCCTTGGAATTTATTTTCGGATCAGATCTTATCTTATCTTTTACAATCTTCCAATGACATTTTATCATGGGTAATCAATTAATATTTAGTATATGATATACATTATAAGATAGGTTTGAGCCATATGTCTCATTCTTCTCTACTTTTGATTTGGACGAGAAGAAATTGGAGTTTTCACAATTTGTGCGATCTTTTCCAAGTTTCTGTCGATACATTTTTCTAGCATCTCTCGCCGAGTCTTATTGTTCACTTTCTCAATTTGAATTTCTTCGTTTGTGTCTCGAATTGATCTTGCTCTGGTCTCTAAATTTAGAATGTGATCCATGTTTCTTTCGAATCTAGTACTGAGAGTACGATCCTCAAAATTTAGCTTAAGAACTTCCTCCCGGCACCGCTGTACTTTCTTAAAGTACTTTTCCGTTGGATCTGCCAAAATTACAACAATAATTAACACCATAATAAACACATAGTTCTTGGACATGGCCCGTTTCTGGTTAAGTGTAGTTTCTGGTTAATCCCAATGCATTAATACAGGGATTCCTGTATTATTCATATAAAGTTAAACTGTCATGCCCCTGAGTTGCATTGGAATTTGACAAACAAACAAACAATGGATTTTCAAATGGTTGGAGAAAACAAAAGGGGTTAATTTATTATTGACGACCATAACTTTTGCTGGTTTAATTAGACACTAATTTGAGAGGAAACATTGAGCAAAAGCTCTTCTCTTTGTCATCCTTGAATTTGTTTTTGTTTTATTTATCTTACCTCTGATTGTCACAACTCTTGGAGAATCATCAGCAGTTCCACGAGTGACTGATATGTCGCTCATATCTCCTTCATCCTCTAGCTTCATGGGGAATACTTGATTCAATTTTTTTCTCATTTTTTTTAACGGATTAGCCATGATGATACTAGAAATAAAAATAAATGATTTGTCATATTGGACATAACTGGACATCCATTTGAGTCAGTAGCTTCATAATCGCACTTTGCATAG
>WJEZ01002592.1:0-13071 GCA_009869925.1 Thalassaphorura encarpata | reverse complement strand
CAAGAAAGAGCAGAACGTGCTTGCCAAGCCCAAGAAGCTACACTTGCCTCTCTTTCATCTGACGAAGAATCTCAATTCCTAGTGTCATACATTTCAAGGGAAATCAAAAACATGGCATTTAGTCACGTATGGCTTGGTGGAATTCGGAAAGAAAATCTTTGGTTTTGGACGGATTTATCTCCCTTTGGATTTACAAATTGGTGGCCTGGACATCCAGATTTCCGTCAAGGATTCTGCGTCTACCTTATTACCGGAGACAATTATTTTAGGACAGAATCCAATAATTGGGGTAAAATGGGAACGATTGATTGCTCCGTAAGTTTTCACTACATGTGTCAAAAATATCAAAAAGATACTAGAAAAGTTATCAAGAGTGGTAAGATTTGATGGTTTCACCTAATATGGTATCTGTAATAGTTTCTGTTAAAATTTGCAAATAAAAAATATCATGAATACGGTGAAGTGGTTTTTTTATCTCTGACAGTAGCATTTACTCAATACGGTTGATTTTTACAAAAAATATCCTAAATAAACTTGTACCGAGGTCACGGACCAACTATTCAAGTAGAAGTCTTGGGACGAATTTCTAACAGAAGTATTGACTTGGTCCGCAAGGGTCCTTATCGAAATGAAGGAATTCCTGAAAGCAAAGAAATTAACAGTTCAAAATTAGATAAGCATGTTCGGGTTCATTAAGAAATGAAAAGATTCTACAATTTTTCATAAAATTACATACAATTAATAAAGTAGCCCCAATGATTGTTGCTTTTGATGAAACGTCTATAGCCGCTGGAAATTCTGCCCCAAATGTGTAGCCTTCTAATTGTGGTTTGTGATTCAATTCGGGCCATTGTGTACTAACTCTTCCAATGTTTCTGGCAGCCTTCCTCTTTTTCTCTTCTTCCTTTTTCTTCTTTTTATCTTCTTTTTCCTTCTTTTTGGCTGCTGGACCACTAAGTTTTTTTACCTTTTTATTCTTATCCTTACCCTTAGATTTTTCGCCCTTCTTTGCGTTTTTATCTTTCTTGTCAGACTTTTTGCCTTTCTTCTCCTTCTTCCCAGAATTTTTATCTGATTTTTCGGCGGACCCTTTGTCCTTTTCAGCAGATTTCGGTTTGTCATTTTCTTTCTTGGCTTCTGTGGATTCCTCTCCTTGGTTTTTAGGTTTGCTTAGGTCAGCATCTCCATCTTTCTTAGCATCTTGAGATTGATCATTAGCAGGTTTGGCACCCGTTTCGGGTTCTGATTGATTACCAAGCTTGGTCACAGATCCACCTCCTGGACTAGGACCATTGTTTTTCTCACCAGGCTTAGTGTCCTTACCTGCATCTGCCTTTTTTGCATTTGCATCCTTTTCTGGCATGTTGGCATTGACAGCATCCTCTTCCTTCTTACTCTTCTCATCTTTATTCAGGGCTGTGTACTTCTCCTCAAGATCGATGATTGTAAATTCCGACTCACAACAAATGCGGCAACAAAAGCAGAATCCACAGGAAGGGCCAATCAGTTGGAATTGAGATTTTCCTTCCGCACTCTTGATGAAGTATGAGGGTACACATCTATTTGGGCAATTACAACAGCAACACTTGTTCTTTTTGGACGTTTGTGACACTTCTCCAATTTTGGTTCCGTTAGGAAACTCCACAGTTACACCCTAATTAGATAAGTTTTATCAAGATATTATAAAACGATGATGCTGTACATAATTAGCTACAAATTACTTGACAGCACATATCTCCGCAAAATTGAGTTCCACAGCAACAACCACATCCACATTGCCTTACGACATTAAAAATTCCTTTTCCTTCGGAATTTTGTACTTCAAATCGGAAGGGTCTGTCACCTCGGAGCCAAAATACTCTGCAGCAAGTGTTTATCTCATTGGCCAAAAATACTCGCGTCCCGTCTCTGATAAATACGTCAAATTTCAAACCTGTTTCGTAACCACCGCATTTGACTGGAGAAACCAAGTGAAAATTAAAATTAGATTAAAAACGTATATAATTTCTGGGATTTGTTACCTTCAGGTTCGTCTGGACTTTGCCGAATGAATACTCCATCCGCACTCTTCAAAATTTGCAGGTCAGCTAAACCGGCTAAGATTTCAAAACGATTTTTAGAGATTTGTGTTTGAATTTTTAAGGAAAAGCTAATTGTTTACCTTTTGAACTTTTGTCATTGGATTCATCTCTCTCAGGTGCAACGGAAGACTTTTTTCTCTTCTTCTGAGCCTTTTCGTCTTCCTTCCTTTTCTCTTTCTCAGCCTTTTTGTCTCTTATCATATTCTCTTTCTCAGCTTTTTTGTCTTGCTTCATTTTTTCTTTCTCAGCTTTTTTGTCTTGCATCATTTTCTCTTTCTCAGCTTTTTTGTCTTGCTTCGTTTTTCCTTTCTCAGCTTTTTCTTCTTGCTTTCTTTGCTCTTTCTCCGCTTTTTCGGCTTCTTTCATTTTCTTCTTTTCATCCTTCGCTTTTGCCTTCTCTTCCGCTTGTCTTTTCTTAGCTTCCTTCTTCTCTTGATTTTTGCGTTCCTTTTCTTCTCTCTTTCTAGCTTTCTCTTCTTCCACTCTCCTCCGCTTTTCGTCTATACAAAAATATTCATGTAAGCCATGGTCACAGCTTGTGTCTTTATTAAAAAGTGTTTATTCATTAAGAAGTACCTTTGTCTGTCATGACTAGTTGAAATTGGAATAATTTACTCAGATCTACAAGTCTGATCGTGTAGTCAACAGACCGTGATGTTGCAAATCGTATGCCTCGTTCTTAGTACGCAATAAATTGGACATTTCATAAACGTCTCAAACGTGACATGATGTTGCTTTTCAATAAATTGAAAATAAAACCAAGTTGTGGCCGACACGTTGTTTGTTTTAAAAATATTTTACCCAAGAAACTACTATTTACAAGGAGTTTTAATTTCGTTAGCAGAGTTAAAAATTTTTTCCATTTCCGATGTGTACTTTACAGAGTATTTGGTCTATTCTCAAATGGGTTGAAATTAAGAATTCTTGTGAATTTAGCTTATTATCTTAAGCTAAGCTAAATCTCAGACTTGCTCCAACGATGAGACTTATGAATTAATTGAGCCTTCACAACAAATCCATCATTCTTCGCACTCGCACTGACAGCTCAATAAAAAGAAATACTAAAATGTAGGACAACATTGTTCGCTGGAGCTACTATGCCTTTGTAATGGCTGACCTCAATTTGTATTATTTCCTATGCCTTGTGTTGTGCATGTAGATTTGGTTCAGCTTACTATTAAGGAATTCAGTCATGAAAATTTTTTAGCTTTCTTCTTCCTCAAGATAAAAAATGAGGATTCGGGTCTTACTCTTGATTATTTGTTCTCTGGGAATTCAGATTCAAATCAATAATGGAAAACCGTCCNTCTCTGGGAATTCAGATTCAAATCAATAATGGAAAACCGTCCCTACCCGTTGTCTCGAATGAGTCTCAAAATTCAAGAGCTGCTACCGAAGGTATTTAATAAAATAATTCTCCAAGTATTCTGTTCCAGAATTTTTTTTTGTTCCAACCTGATTTGCAGATTTGAACCGTGAAATCGACAGTTTAGCTTCAGATCCTGTATCTGACTCAAATTTTGGTAAAGAAAATGAAAATTCGACTGAATGGACAGAACGTGAGGTCGATCGGCAGATGACAGAAATCAAATCTGAATTAAAGAGAGGTAAATAGTTTTTTTATAACTTACGATAGTACACTCCTAAAACTAAACATACCCCCTCATACTTAATTCTAATTTCTTTTCTAAAAAATTACAGATGAATGGTGTGTTGTCTTCATTCTCATTGGACTATTTATCATGCCATGTTTAATCAAGGGAAGTTGGATTTTAGCCCGAAAATGGATTGGCAAGTCCAGACCGCCAAACATGCACAAGCAAAAAGGAAGTGATAATAACTCAACTAGTAAAGAGAAAAGGAAGAGTGGTTCTCCAAGCAAAAGATCCAGAGATAAAAATACACAAAAAGTAAAAACTAAAACAGTACTTTTGACAGTCCCACTTCCAAACTTGTCTGAAAAAGTCAAATGTGACATTGAGGCTAATGTTTGAGAGTGGTGAAATGGAATGTGTTTTTAGCAAATCTGTCTTTGACTTGAAAATGTACAAGTGGCTTTAGTTTAAATCAGCTAATTAAAAAACAAGGGTAATTAATTAGAAACTACGCCAAATCAGCACTAATAAATCATATTTAAAAATTTGGACATTCAACTGGCATTATTATTTTCTCGAGTCCCATTGAATATCCAATCGGTAATTTTTAAACCTATTCACATAAGACGTATATAAATTAATAGTTTTTCTTTCGTCCCTCTGTGCTGTGTTTGTGAGTGTAGAAATACATCTTAGGTGATTCAAGCCTTCAGAAGTACAAATTATGCAGGCACGTATAAAGAAAAGTTTGTCCTGGATTGATCGTTGCTCTGCAAACTGTAGTGTTAAGGAAAACAATTTTGATATCAACATGAGATCCTACGCACAGAGAAAATGTAAATCTTTTGGACAATGCAAGTCTTTTAGATTCGCACAATATTGAATTTTAGGTTTAATTTCGACTTCCAAATTCGAAATCTCCTGAGGACGCTATTAAAATCGTGCAAGATACATTTCTGTACTAAGGAAAGGTAAAATCCAAAAAAGAATTCATAAGTAATTTTGGCATGAGTTATTTAGATAATAAGCTTTTTCCTACATCTCATGCAGGACAAAACAGGCAGGCATGGAGAAGGAATCAGAGTCATTACCCTTGTTGGTAGACCCTGAATTCCCGGGTGCTGGTGTAGAAAATGCACCGAATGAAGGAATCCACCCTACAGTGCGAGAAGTTCAATCTGACCCTGACTTCAACTCACAGTCACAACAACAGGTCGAATCTCAGTATTCGATTTATGAAAATCCAATGTTGTCCAGCAATCGAAGTGTCAGCTATCGCCCTGCTACTGCCCCACCTCAACCTTCAGTAGAACCAGATTCACTTGGTATTAGCACAGCGTCATCCGGATCCGGAATTCGTCGAACTTCGCGTCCAAGGTCAAAAATGGTAACATTTGCATCACAACTCGTGGAAAATGAGCCAAGGTCAACTCCAATGGCTTGGCCACTCAGTGCTGACGGCAGCGTCCGAAGTATTCAACCGGATACTTCTTCATATTTTAAACTTGCAAAGGGTCCGGTCAAAATTCCTTGTCGCTATGCTTCTTGTGGATGTCAACGTAAGGTCAACCAAGCAAGTACTAATTTATTTTGACCTTTGATACTAAATTCATTATGATTTCAGTATTGGTGGAAAAGGGGACTCTTATGGAACAGGAACATTATCAAAATTGTGACTTTCGCCCAATTCCTTGTCTTCTTGAAGACCTTTGCTCTGAGCTTATTCCTTATCATAGCTTTGTTCTTCACATGATGACTCATCATATTCAACCCACTTATGCTTTGAATATAAATACAAAAATCCTACTATGGGCTCAAGATTTTCAACATGATCAAAAATGGTATCCAAAATGGATGTGTACTACTGAGGATCATTTTTTCTTCATGATGCAAAGAAAATCTCCTGGGATTTGGCTCGCTTGGGTTTGGATGTTGGGCTCAAGGGCCCAGGCAAGTAAATTCAAAGCATCCATTTATCTTTTCAAGGGAATTCGATACTTGGGTGGAACATTTCCTTGTCATTCCATTCGGGAAACCCCAGAGCATATAGAAGCGACCAAAAATTGTCTCTTATTCACTGACCATTCCATGTTGCATCTCTCTCAACTCGGGGATAATGTTGTCACGGGTAAATAATAACATTTTTAAGGCTGAAGTAGAAAGTTATTTTTTTAAAATCTTGTACAGATTTCTCTGCCTATGTAAAAATCTCAAACACAAGCCAAGAAGATTATTTGGCAGCCGTGGCTGCGTCTGAAGCTGATGCTCCAGTTTCAGGGCAATCCTCAAGCAATTCTCTCCAATCGGAATACTCAGCAGATTCTATGAGTACCCCTGGTTCTTCCACTTCATCTGTTCCTCTAACACCTAAAGTATCTGTTTCGCAGTTAACTGTGAACCACCAACTAGAGCATCAACAGCAGCACCATGACCATGCTTTGACTGGGACGGCTCATGCTCATACTCACTCACATCATCGCATCGAACACCCTTTGATAGAAGATGGATCTGACTTTAGCTTGACTAGTGACAATGCAGACACAGTTCCACAGCCATTTCATCCTACAACGACTTCAGCTTTTGAAGAAGTACTCAAATTATTTACAGGAGCAAATCTCTTTGGTGGGCAATCAAGTTCTACTTCAACTGTTGAAGGACTTGTGGATCTTGACAGGGAATTACTTTACAATTATCATGAAGATGATAGACTTGATTAATTTCGGTTGGTTGATGATATTCTCCTAAGTTTGTGCATATACAATTTAATGTAAGTTTAAACAGTAGTCGGTCTGGTGAAAATTCGGTTGGAATAAATTTCAAATTGTCTTGAATCGTTGATTGTTATATTATTTCCAATCAGTGGACGTTATTAAATCAAATACAAAACAGACCAAAAAACGTGAGTAGTATTGTTTTATTAAATCCCTGCTACATATCACATCGGACATGAATGAGGAAATCTTGGAAATGGGACTACATCTTTAATATTTGGACATCCTAAAATTAATTGTAGCAATCTGTCAAATCCTCCTGTCACCCATCACATAGGACATGAATGAGGAAATCTTGGAAATGGGACTACATCTTTAATATTTGGACATCCTAAAATTAATTGTAGCAATCTGTCAAATCCAAGTCCAAATCCTCCCGATGGTGTCCCACCAAATTTTCTAACTTCTAAATACCAATTCAATGACTTTTTAATATCTCCACTTGGATCCAATTCATCCAATTTAGACTCAAGGACCTCAATGCTATTCTCACGCAAACTTCCACCACAAAGTTCACCAACTGAAGGAACTAATAAATCCACAGCAGACACCTGTAATAAATTATGTTTTAGAGTTAATATAACGTAATAAATATCCCAGATGATAAATACAGGTTTACACATGGATAGCACAGTAACTTACATTTTCTGGGTTTAGTGGACATTCCCGCATATAAAATGGTTTAATGGATTTGGGCCAACTGACTACAAACACTGGGACACCTCCGTTGAGATTCACAAGAAGAATTTCTTGTTCACGATTCAATCCTCGACCAGGGATCACTTCTGAATCAGCCTTTTCTTTCATATAAATTAGAAGCTTCGGCAAATGTCATTCTGGTGAATGGAGATTTTATAATTTTGTCCAGAACAGCCTATAAAATCATTAATTTGTATAGTTAATACCTCAACACCACAAGTCACCTTGCTTCAGATTTGGCAAAATAATATTAAAAATAAAATATTCAAAGTGACTTCTAAGTAATCAACGAAGATGTCATCATCACAGTTGAGTTGTGTACAGAAAGTTTTTCACACACTAGAAGTATCTTAAAAATCTACTCAATTAGTTTACGAGAAATTACTTGATTGAAGTTAAACTGAAATTTAAGACTACGATTAATACTATACGAGTCGCTTTAGAAAACTAACCCTGAGCTCTGTATTCCCTTCCGAGTAAAAGTTCCAATCTGCATGATGATCCCCAATGATTCTCCGAATACAGAATTTGACGAGTCTTTCCATCACAACTAAAATATCTTCCAGGTGATAAGCAAATGCTAATTCTGCTTCTACCATGTAAAATTCAGACAAATGACGGGTTGATTGGCAATTTTCAGCTCTGAAGACAGGCGAGAAAGTCCACACTTGTCCAAGACCGCTAATTTCGATACGAAAATCAAGTTATTCACAACAATTAATTTGAAAACCAGGCCTATTAAAAATTTGACGTACCCAACAGCTGCTTCCAGATGAAGTTGACTAGAGACACTTAAGAATGTCTGAGTATCAAAATAAATTTCTTCAGGTGTTTGGGCCTGGGCTTGAGTCTGAATAGGATTTTTCTCTTGTGACGTAGTGACGCATACACCTTTCCTCATTTCCTCCAGGAGATTTTTATTAGATGGTAGGACTGTAAAAGTTTCGCCGGCCCCTTCGCAATCGTTCCCAGTTAAAATAGGAGTGTGAATTTGGAAATATTCATTTTCATGAAAAAAATCGTGAATGGCTCGTGTTGCAGCACTTCGAATCCTGAGGAGAGCAGCAAACCTGAAAGTTATGCAAAGATTCTTTAAATGCAATTATTTAAATTAATAACTTTATAGTTGAGTATCGATATGCCATGTACTTGGACAATTTGAACCGGAGATGAGGAAATTGACGGACATAGTCCCAACTGTAAGGAGCAATACCCCCCAAAGGAAACTGCGTCTGATCACAAGGACCGACTACAGTAATTGGTCCAGTTGGATGAAGTTCTAGTACTGCAGGGTTCTTTGCATGTTGAACTAAAACTCCTGACATGTCAACACAAGTATGGAGGGAAAGGTCAACGGGTTTGTGTTTTGTCTCAAGAACAACTGGAACTCTTCCAAATGTAGAACCATCACTAATGTCCAAAAATGTATTCTTCTTAAGTTTTCTGATGCTACGAACCCAGCCCTAGAAAGAAGCCAAATTCACGGTTGGACTAAAGGATAGGGTGCGCACTGTAATTTTCTAAGTCCCCAACCCAGGTGGCATGGGCGAATTTTCTGTTTTTTTGACCAAAAAGTCAAAGTTCCCAAATGGTCCGAAACGGATTTTGGCGCCGTCAAAAGTCGATTCTGAGGTCATTGACCTCTGGGTCACCACCGGGGCAAATTTTCTAAGTTTTTTTGACCAAAAAGTCAAAGTTCCCATGAGTGAATTGATATAAAATATTAGTTTATGGACCAGAATGCGGATTTTAGATATCACTAATCAAGCCATATGCGTTTATGTTGTATTAGCTTATGAATCTTAAGCTGATACAGCACATTAAATTATGGTAATCCTGAAATGAACTATTCACCAACTAAAGTTTAATTATTATCAGATTTTTATATAAATATTTCTGGTTGTTCATATCTAATAATATGATAATAAAATAATTTTAACATTGTTGTTAGTAAGAAAGGTAGTTAGGTTTAAACTTATTAGTATCGTTTCATAACGTGATATTTGATGTGCGTTATTTGCTCATAAGCTCATAAGATTTAAGATTTTAAGATTTTAAGCTCATAAGATTTTAGATATTTTACATAAATATATTAAGCATATCAGCTTATGGTCCCATAAGTCGATATGTCTCATTGGCTTATGGCCACATATCTGGATATGATGTATTGGGTGATGGTCCCATAAGTTTATATGTCTCATTGGCTTATGGTCCCATAACTAGATACGTTGTATTGAGTTATGGACCCATAAGTTGATATGTTACATTGGCTTATGGTCCCATAGCTGGATATGGTATTTAAACTCATTGTCTATCATAACCTTATCTTACCTATACATTTATTTAATTGTTAATAAATAAATATTTCCCTCATTTCCCTCATGGCTTATCAGCTTATGGTCCCATAAGTTGATATGTCTCATTGGCTTATGGTCCCATAATTGGATATGTTGTATTGAGACATGTCTGTAGAGGTGATGAATGACTGTTGCCATAAGCCTATATGATGTATCAACTGCTACTACACTACTACGTCCACTGAAAATTTGCTCCTGGTGGTGACCCAGAGGTCAATGACCTCAGAATCGACTTTTGACCGCGCCAAAATCCGTTTCGGACCATTTGGGAACTTTGACTTTTTGGTCAAAAAAACTTTTCAACAGAAAATTCGCCCATGCCACCTGGGTTGGGGACTTGGAAAATTTCAGTGCGCACCCTATCCTTTAGTCCAACCCAAATTCACAGTTACGGTCACGGCTAAGAACGTTAAATCCAATCTAGAATATTGAATGAGCCAACCCAACATTACCTGAATTCTAACTTCTTGGTCTGCGGCCCCAGTTTCTAAAACAGTCTTGATGCTACTCTTTTTAAGTAACCTTGTAACAGTAGGTGTATTTATCGGCCTATCATCGGACGAAACTCCTGCTTCTGGAATTTTAATGTCCGAATCTTTGTCTTTTATTTTCCTGGATGAAATATTTCTCCTATCGCTGCAACACATTACCGTTGACGTTGACGATGACCTCCTCAACAGTACAGTTCTGGAAATTCTGGCTAACATATTTTCTGAGGTTTTTAATACTCCAAAATTGAATGAGATAATTTTAGCAATCCAAATACAAATGCAAAATGCAATGATAATTTCGGCAGAATATTTTTGATCCTCGTGGCTACTATTCGCGCCCGGCCTGCTAAGTCGCAGAGAATAAAAATTGTATACGAACATTGACCATTGCCCTAGATTTTCAATTTAAAAAAATATTTTAGGATGTTAAAAATTACGAAACTTAACTTTTCAACGTTTTCACCATTAATCTTTAATCTAATTTTAGTTTTGTCCTTAAAATCCGAACTTTCTAATGGATTTAAACCTTGCGAAATTGCAATGCGTGTGAACACCGCCAAGTAAAATTATAAGCATGTGTCTGGGATAGCCACATTTCTAGAATTTCCAATTTGTAGTGATTTTTCACTTGCGCTAGCTAATTTTGGAGCCTAAGGAACGTTTTTTTCATAGTTTTGTATTTCAGATTCATTATAAAGTTAAAACAATATGGAATCGAATAAGAAAAAGCAAGAGAAAAGTAAAAATTCCGCATCTGCCGTCACACCTTTTATAGATGCTGGAGGTGGATTTAAGGGTAAGTCTTTCAATTAGTTACCAAAATTATTTTGCCACTTTATTATGTTCGGAATTTTATCGTTTTCATTTTTACTTGTTTTGTAGCATTAAAATGGAGACTCCCCAAATCCGCCACTGCTACTGCGTCGGCAACTTCTGTTGCTGCTGATGATCCTCAAGATGACCCCTGTTATGAATTTTTTGTTAAATGTCACGCTGTTAGAGAATATAACTGCAAGGAAGCCACGGGGAAGAACACTTTTTGTCATCAATATCCCACCATTCTTGTCCGAGGTACGTACAATTATTCGAAATAAACATGGTATCATGGTAAAACTCATTTAATCTTTCTGATTTTTTATCACAGACGAACCTAAGAGGATTATTTGAACCCTTTGGAGAAATTGGAGAAATATTCATTCACCAGAACCCTACAATTGGACTCCCACCACAAGTTCACCCTTTTTTCCCAGACGTAGATAATTTAATCCATGGATACAAAGTTGCGTATATTGTATTTTCTGATCCAAAATCAATCACTACAATATTAGAATCCAATAATATCCCACCGCTCGAGGTCAAAGATAAAATCGTCTCAGGGTTGGAGAAATGGATAAAGGAATATAACGAATCTATTATTCCAACAAAGGTCCTAGAGGAAGATGTGCAAAAGTTTATGGTTAATTTTGAAAGTAGTGAAATTCAAAGGATTCAAGAAGAAAAGAACAATGAAGGAGAACCGGATGATGAAGGATGGGTCAAGGTTACTCGAAGGTAAGTAAATATCGATCAATTGAAATTCATGGAGGTCAAAGTATTAAGACCATTTCTAAATAATATTTTCCTGTTTCAGGGGAAAGCGCCCTGGGACTATGAGGACGGAACAGATGGAAGAAAAATTGAAGGAAAAGAAAAGACGATTTGAGAAACAATTGTTGAATTTTACTCCCACACAAATCAAGGAGACGAGAGCCAGGGGTAATTAATTATCTACTTAATTTTATTTGCGTTCTACTCCATAATTACTTAATCATTCCTATAAATAATTTGTACACGTTGCTCTTTCGTTTTACAGAATTGGCCGACCTGAAGAAGAAATTTGACGAAGATAAGCAAAGAGTTGCCCTTTTACGACAGAACAGAAAATTTAAGCCTTTTTAATTTTAATTACAAGTTTCTTTAGTTATCTAAATACCACTAACGAGGAGACTTTGTTGTCAAAATTAGCATGTTGTTTAATAATATTAATTTTTCTAAATGTTGATTAATTTATATTCCTGCCCTTACGTGGGGAATCTGAGCATACGAATAGATGTATCAGATTGGATTTAATTTCATAACAGTTACTTTGGATTACATCAATTAGTGTGAACGTTTTTCCTCTTGCTACAACACATGGCTCAGATAACACGCTAAGCTTACCGCTCGATTTTATAATTTAAAGTAATTTTAATAGTTATGTATTATGTAGTTTGTAAGCCTGGATTCCCTGATAACGTCCAAAGATTGGTGATTGGAAAGAATTCACAATTTGTTGAAATTGCAGTTTCAATAATTTTGCTCTTTTCACTACTCCACCATCAAAACCAAAACGTTCTGATTATACAGGATCAGTAATATTCAAGAAGCCTTCTTAATTAGCTTAGCGTAAAGTTCCCATATGATATGACACTGAGAGCTTGAGTTGAGTTGACGTGAAAATGTATTCGGAGATCGCGTGTTTCCATGAATTCCATCATTGCATTGGGGAGGAGCTCAAGGTTGAAGACAATGGGTTAATTAATTAAGAGATGACACGGATGTAGTTTAAGTTCAACGTGCTATTTTATTTTGCGATATGTGTTGTTCCAATGATAGTTTATCAACTGACTGAGATAATTTATGTATTATAACATCCATTTGTTTCCTTCAGAGTGGTAATCAAGTAATTGGATTGGAATTTGGTAGAGCCAGAGCCCAGGAAGGAAAGTAGATCAGACTCCTCAAGGGTTTAGTATTAATCAGTTCATCCATCCGTTAGAAGGTTCAGAAGGTTTTTTGGAGAATTAAATTAGAATTGAACTAGTTTCCTGCTGGAAATTGGAAAGAAATTGAAAGGATGCATTTTGAAGGGTAATTAGATTTTCTGTCTTTTTGGAATTTTATCAAAACTTTTAAAACTTCCTGATACGTTCTCAAACAGGTTTCAAAAACTTGTTACCAGAAATCTGGAATTTAATAACAAATCCGTGGAAGAAACTTTATTAGAAGTTGGGAAATGGGCTCTCCTGAGCCTAAGAATTCCGGGCTACTTTCCACTT
>WJEZ01002591.1:0-13072 GCA_009869925.1 Thalassaphorura encarpata | reverse complement strand
AGTATAGCATGGAGCAAAGATGCACAAGATTGATAGACTCAACTGAATATAAACCCAAAGTTGTCTGTCGACCGAGAAGTTCTTGACAGAGACTCAAATGGAACTCTCAGAAAAGAATCTCGTTGCCATATGCGAAACACAATCTGGTCGGCACATCAAAACTTTGATCTTCTCCGATGAGTTTTCTTCCAGTGCAACTTGTGTCCGGAACTGCAATGTGCTGCACTAAGGACAACCAGAGTTCAATGGGCACGGTAATGGTTCTTTAAACTAAATTCATAAGGGAATTCAACGGAAGGCTAAAATGAAAGTAAAAGTCAACCCAGGCATCCAATTTTTCAGAACATGTGGCTAAAAGTAACGAGTCATTTCATTCCAGCAGCATCCTGTGTTATGATTTCCCCAAGTACCAACTTTAAAAATTGTCACAAACGAAATGAATTAACAAAGCGCTTTCACAGAAAAATAAACAACATGTGACTTCTAGAGACCAATTTAGATGTATCTGGTCAGTTTTAACATAAAACTAAATGCTCCTTCTTTCAAAGTTTTAAATAGGATGTCATCCTAGAGAATTTCCTTCCAATCCATTCCTTGTCAGGTTAAATTGAGAGCAATCCAAGCAAAGAGCTTTCAAACTGAATCAACGCAGCGAAGCGTAAGCACAAATCGAAATTTGTCTACTTTATTGACATCCTGCACGTAGTACATGTTGGTCTGTATCTGATCTATTGTGGACGAAACCCAATAGGCCAGCTGAGCTGACTGAATTTGGCTGCGAATCCTACTACTACTACGACTTTGAGATTGAGTTCCTGAAATGACGTTGACGGAGACAAGAATATATCGGAGTGGATATGGAGATCTCTGGGAAAGTGAAAGGAGAAAGGTTGACGACTTGTGACGTTATCCTTTATGCGTGTACAGTATATACCGAAATGACTTGAAACGAACGACGAACTCTAAAGAAGTTTGGAAGCAGAGAATGTTTTTCTTTTTATGACGAGCTGACGCAAAGAAATGTTGCATCTTAATTTAACCGTCTCATCAAACCCAATGCTAATTCTTACGCAGTATAGACAGACGTCTAATGGATAAAGTCCCAAACTTTGAAAGTTACGAGTGACATGACCGTGTTTCTTATGTAGTCGAGTGGATCTGGGTTTGGGCGGGACGATGGCAATCCCTAAGATTTCCTGTCTAGACACAATAAATCAATCATTTCAATGATTTCATTTCAAAAGTGTTGAAGGAATTTTATGAATTCAATGTGAATGCTGTAAAACTTTGACAACAATTTTGCAGAGTTTGTTCACATTGTACTCAGCGTTTATAAAACGCTACCACAAAGTGTTCGAGTGGCAAAATAAAATCTGATTCGTTGGTCTGTCTGAATATAGCAAGATATTTCAAGCCATACAATCAACTTTATATTTCTGGTGTTTATATGCTATCTTTATGCTTTACTCCTTACTACACTAAGATTGCGCATCCTTCAACTAAGATTAAATGTACGACCCATACTCAATGACCCTTCACACAACTCTGACACTTGTAGTCAGACCATTAACATGATTTAGTGAATTTATTAAGGAATTTTTGGCCGGGTCTCCGATGAGCCCTTTCTTTACGGGTGGGAGAAAACTGGAGAGGAAAAGACGTCATCAACTCGTCGCGGTCTTTTTCTTCCTTTGCCGCTCATAAATTAAAGTGTCACATTAGGAGGAGGAAAAGGAGAAATGAGAGAAATGAGTGAAGAGCCAAATGCCACCTTCAAACTTTCATTTCTTTCCTGACCGGAAGGGTTTCTGTACGAGTCGGCAAATTAAATCCCATAAAAATAAGATTCATTGCATCTTGAGCCCTCCCCTGATCTTGCATAATACCCGTTATCTTAACTCTCAAAAGAGACCGAGAAAGCCAAAAATTCATTTTTATCCTGTGCTCAATGTTTGACGTTAGTTAGAATTAAGTATTTCTATTAGATTGGAGCTACAAAGCCAAGTAACTAAATAATATTAAGACTAAAACACAGAGAAGAGTAATTGCTCCTTTGGATAGCGTAAATACTCCAAGGCGTTAATCTGTTTTTCTTTTGTATTCGCATGTCAACATTTTTCCACCGACCTAATTTTACTTTTAAGATTGTTGATTGGCACGACATGTTAAGAAATCTTAGAGCAATCCAACGTATGAGCTAGCTGGGTCTGGAGATTAATTTAAGGCAAGACGCCCGTTTTGGTTACGCTTGACTAATGAAGCCTGAAACGGTAAACGAAACTGAATTAACCCATTAGTGCATTTTCCTGTGCCCATGCCAAGGAATTCAGTTGTAATTTCAAAATAAGTAATTGCAAAGATTAACCCTATTTTCTATGCAGGGCTGGATGATTTTCTGTGAGATAAGGCGAACGGTCCAGGCAGGCTTTATTATTATTCTTATATGTACAGAATATGAAAACCTTTACATGTACAAGTCTTAGCTTTGCTCCTTACTTTAGTGCCCTGGAAATGACTGGCCAAAATAAAACTTGCTGGCCGCCTATTCCAGTAATTCTTGGTTTCCATTAGTCAAACCGTAAACGGGATATGTGGATGCAAGGAGGATAGAAAAGAAAGCAAGAGAGATAAAACTAAGCCGAAAAAGTAGTTGTTGCATCTCTTGAAGAAAGTCAGTTACATATGGATGAAATGGAAGGAGATTCCACATCCAAAACAAGGAAACATGTTAAGTTTACATTCGTCCGTGTGTGTTGTTAGGACGTGACATGCTGGGTGGAATCACATCAGCTGAAGGATTATGGTAGGTCATTTCCTTTCCTGACGCCGTGAAACACTAGGGTGATTTCAAAGACAACATAAAAGCAGAGTAAAATGGACTTTTCCCTTTCTCAGTACGTGCTCTTTCCTTTTTTCCTTTGTAAGTTTTTACTACAGAAGGCGTCAGTGGGCGTAAAACAAGGCTCTTTACTTTCTTTCCTTCACTTTGAAGCCTTCTCGTACAAGACCAGCCGTAATAAAAACAAGTTCAATTATTATAAGTCTAGATTGCAGCCGATCCTGCTTGGATTTCATTGACTAACTAATTATAGGATTTGTTTAGTTAATATTCGTCTCTTCACAAGAACTACGATAGCAATGCGTATAAGCTACGACTACGAGTACTTTGACCCTACGTACCTAATACTTGCAAGGACGTCGAATATTGACAGACGTACAGGAATTGAATTCATGAACTCGGATACTAATGTAGAAGTTGTGTTTCTTGCTTGCTCTTCTAGCAGTTGACTCATTTCCCCTGCCTGCTTTACAAAATTTATGTGACCCGTTTTATTAGATTACAAAATTGCTCAACACGCATTCCTACTTAGCTCCTGCTTTCTTCTCATGTGTAATACGTTTGTCTATGCCAATGTTAAAAAGGAAAACGGACTGGAAAGCATAAATGGTTGGTTTTAGACAGACCACACGTCACACACACCAAACTACCACTGAAGTCTGGCTCCGAAAATACAAATTCAGCATAAACACTCAACTCCATAAATTTAAGGTCTTACGAAGTTAATTCGACTATTACGCTCGCTGTCTAGTCTCTGGGCTTTTTGCAAGATTTTATACATTAATCATATGCAAAACTAAAGTCTCGAGATGCATTTATTTATCAAGGAGAGACATTCTAGGCTTATGATTTCATTTGGCTTGTCTTATGGCAAACCGTGGGCCATAGTAGTGTATTAATGTGACAGGATGTTATTGGTACGCAATATGGGGAAAGATACGAGGTAGGTAGGATGCTTAATAGGCTCCAGACTACCGAGGAAAGGATTTTCATTACTTGAGGAAAATGTTTGTTATTTTTCAAATTCTGAGGAAGAAGATGGGAAACGATGACAAGAACTCATTTATAACCTTTGCTTGAGGAAAAGCAAGATGTAGTAGTAGGTGGTGGAATTTTATGAGATTATCACGATCCTGCTTATACCGATTCCCTCTGCGACCTGGCTATGCAATGCTTTCGCTAATTTCATTCGTGAGGTTGAAATGAGTTTTACACTTTACTACAACAGCAAGCTCCTTCTCATCTTCATCATGAACCTGATGACTTGGATTTATGACACCATCATGAACAATAATTTGTTTAAACGCATGGGACGTGGAGAAGTAGAAGATTTGAAACTAAACAAAATTTATTACGTGTTAACATGGTCTAGCTTTATCTGCGTCAGTTTAGATATTGGTGCTCTGTGTGTTCTCTTGGTTTCCTTAAAACTATTAGATTCATACCACCGACTGGCTGTAAATTTTAAGGTTTCAGATGTTAGACTAACTGTTCAATCAAGTTATAAGCCAACCAATCTGTATTCCATAAGAGTCGCGTGAACTATTAATTGAATTTCCAAGCTAATTGTAATTTTGCACAACCTCTCTTAAGAATCGCACAATTTGTTGAATGCTTAATAATTTGAGCGCTCTGGACTTCATCAGAGTTCTGGCTCATTTAAATAATAAATCAATTAAAAGTCTAGCCCACTAAGCTCATGTTTACGTTATTACAGTCCGATGAAGGGATAGGCGTTAAAGATGGTTTTTAATGAAGAGACGTGACCTGTCCACTCTCATTATCTCAGCGCAATTCTCATGATTAAATGTTATTAGCTCATCTCCGCAAACCGAAGGAAGTCGCTTAGACGCTTTATGTTTTAATTCTGTCTTCAAAGGTGTGCCGTGCCATGCCTATGACTAATTAAGGTCACGCAGAGCAGAGTTGAATGACAAATAAGCTCTAATATTTTTTCAATTAAATAAGCGACGGAAAAAAACTAAAAGATTGGGAAATTTTGAACAAATCCATCACACTTAATGAGCTGACTGAGACGAGATCAACCCAATTCCATTTTAATTCTAATTGGTCGAGAGAAATCTGAAGTGAAGTGACTTGGCTCTAGCTGTCAAGTCATGTACTTTTACTCTTGGTGGTTATTATCCTCTTATATTTTATTTGCAATGCAATGGTATTCCATTAATTCCTTTGTCATTGTTGCATAGGCTAGGCACTTGATCCATTGAAATTGAAATTGTTCCCCTCACCCCTCTCTTGCTTAGTTTAGAAGAAAGAGTCCCACCATCTGAGATAATACAATGGATGAAAATAACAATGCAGATTTGAAATAAATAAATGATCATGGATGGTTTGTCAAAGTGGTAAGCAAAGAATAAGCTAAAGCTTGGCTGGCTAGGGTGTGTTTTGTTATTATTCTAAATGAATGAATTCATTCATCTTGTTTCGCTGAGACTAGACGTACGTAGTACTTTCAGTTCTCTAAGCAAAACTCGAGTCAAGTTAAATGGCACAATCTTTGTTACCATTTCCTATAAATTATTGTCAAGCTACAAAACCCTTGTTTGAAAATTGCATTTCCGAATGACTAAATAGAATTCATTGTGTAGTGTAGTGAATTTCACAGACGAGATACCTTTAGAAGAGTTACACACGCTATAAGATTGTGTCTTTGTATTCCTAAATATTCGGATCGTTGAAGCAAAAGTGGACTAAAGAACCATGAGTGAGAATACTCGTCCGGCAGGCAATGCTAATACTAATCAATAGTCGGAGCAATTTCCTTTCCTTCCGAAATCTAATTCAAAGTCAGTCAACCGGGTGAAATTGGAAACAATGTTGCCGGGAATAAATTTTCTCAAATAAATGAATATCCATACCGGAAATAAGCTATTCTAGTGTAATTAGACCTTCGGAAGAAAATGCAAAACCAAGAATTATTTTCTAGTTGACCCATTAATGAAGTCAGTTTTAATCGAATATATTATTAAACACATTTTAAATTCAAAACTGACTTGCTTAGCTGACGTGAGCGGCTTCAAATCGTAACTAAGTAATGCAAATTCTTAAGTCTCATATGAAGTAGGAACTGACGATGGGTTGGCATGCAATCAATCATAATACAACCGCATTCTCTTTTTAAGTACTGAAGTCTGAAGTGCTTGAACTTCCAGAAACTCATACCGTATTTTACTACTGTTCTGGCACTTATGCGGAACAAACTGTAAAGTATACTTTACAATCTGGCTGAAAATTTTTATTACTTACATTATAGTTAATAAAAAATTAGGTAGATAAAGTGTCAGTCTAGATATCAATGCTTAACACCTATTTTCACTTATTACATTGACAATATAATATATCAGCAACAGAGCCGCCTTTATCATTATATTTCTGAGGTCTTTGCGTATTCTATTTCTTGTTTTGCATGCAAGCAGAAAACAGACCCCAACAGCGTGCCCTCATTCCTTTCGCAATCGTCCGAGCTAATAGCCCTTAAACATCAGAGTGCACTAAGGAATCATCATGAATTAAAAATGGACTAGTGAAATTGGCTATAGCAGTTGGGGGAATAAAAACTTTGACTTGGACTCTGGGGTTAGCTCAACCACTTCTTGCTCTGACCCGAGTTTACACCAAGCACAACCTGTCTGAATAACTTCATCAATTTCCAATAGACTTTTCCGTTTGTTCTTTTCCCTTTACGATGGGATGGTACACTTGCTTTGAGGTTTTTTTTTAGACCCTAGTTTACACCGGCCAAGCTCAACCTGTCTGAATAACTTCATCAATTTCCAATAGACTTTTCCGTTTGTTCTTTTCCTTTTACGATGGGATGGTACACTTGCTTTGAGGTTTTTTTCACTCACTCGAACTCTACTCAACCCGTCATTCATGAACTACTAAACACCTACTCTTCCTGATGAAATTACATCTTTTCTCTGTTTGGTTCTGCAGCAGGTTCTTCTTTGGAACGGAAATCCTAGCACCATATGAGATCTTTCAAAATTGAGGAAGCTATTAATAGGATTCCTCATGCCAAATACAATGTTTTTGTTGCACATGTACACGTGCTTCGACTCCAGAAGTAAAGTAAAGTAAAAGAAGGCGGAATCAGCTAACAGCTTTCTTGACTGTCGTTCGCACAGTTTGACGCGTCGGTGGAAATAAATCCTAGTTTTTTGTGCGTATTCTCAAGAAAAAAACTACGAAGAATTTATTTCATTAAATCTTCTCAGAAGTTTTATTTTGGGACAAACTTCGATAGTTAAGTATTAGGAAAATACACTAAAATCGCCTATGATTTATGAAATTTTGTCTGGATTCCAAAGGTTTTGCTGTACGCATCTCTTGTATAGTATTCGAATAAAATTTTGGACTTACCGGCAACGACTAACTGACACAACCTGCTGTTTAATGATTTTTTTTCTGCTCGTATTATATTTGCTGTCTCATAAAGTTACTCCTTGAAACACACAACTCAATAAAACTTTGTTGTCTTAACACTGATTAGCGTTGAACCACTATATGAATGAATGTAACATTTAGAAACTAACAGAGAACAAAATCTGATCACTTCAAATTGCAATTCGCAACTTCTATTTAGACTGAAGATGAGTTTAGGCCGTCAAAATGTTTTGAAATGGGGATGAATTTGAACAAACTCAATGCAATGCAATGGTAAACAAGTGCTCTCCGGCTTAAATGTTGCTGGAAGAATGCGTGTTGACTAGTGATTCTAAGATTGAGGAAGCGTCACTCTTTTGACTCTCCGAATTTCGGGTCGGACAGGAGGGAGGCAAAGTAAGAACTTGAGAACCCGCTAGAATTTCGTTGTGTTTAGGAGTTAGGACCAACACATGCCCAAGCCATGCGCGCAAATCCAATCTCGTTCAGGGAAATGAGGAAAGTATATAAAAAGCGTATTTAAGACTTAATTAGTAAGGCAAAATTTCCACCCTTGACAAACTCGTATTTCGCTTAATAAATGAACCTAGAATTTCCAAATCGTGAGAAGGAATTAAGCCTACTCTTGTCATGCCCAAGCCATGCGCGCAAATCCAATCTCGTTCAGGGAAATGAGGAAAGTATATAAAAAGCGTATTTAAGACTTAATTAGTAAGGCAAAATTTCCACCCTTGACAAACTCGTATTTTGTTTGATAAATGAACCTAAATCGTGAGAAGGAATTAAGCCTACTCTTGCCAAAACAGTAATGAGTTTGATTTCTCCGTTTCAATTCCTAAGATTTCAGGTTTTAATTTTCATTTAAACTACCCATCTAGGACAAAACCATTGTCTATTTGGTACAAACTCGTATTTCGCTTAATAAATGAACCTAGAATTTCCAAATCGTGAGAAGGAATTAAGCCTACTCTTGTCAAAACAGTAATGAGTTTGATTTCTCCGTTTCATTTCCTAAGATTTCAGGTTTCGATTTTCATTTAAACTACCCATCTAGGATAAAACCATTGCCTATATGGTCAGTAGCAACAAAGATTTTCTAGTAGTTTCTACTTTGTGCCAAGAATTTTTGCTCAAGGTTGTCCAAGGCGATTGATCGCTTATGAAGCACAAGCTCTGGCTGGCAGGCAAAGGCATAGTAGATAATTGAAGTTCAGCAAACAAGATGATGAGCTGTCAATAAGATTGAGAGTTGAATTATGAGTTATCAGCCAAGCCAGCAAGTGAGGTGCCAGTTCCTTTGCTTTTGCCAGACTAGTGCAGTTGTCGTGTCGTAATCCCCCAATTGTGTTCACCGAGATGCTCAAGACTCTCTCGTTTTTGCATTGCACTTTAAGTTGGACGGATGGTTCATCAACCCTTTCGCCTGAAAGCTGAGCTGAGCTAAGCTAAAGCTCTGCTTCATTGGATTGCAGATTGTAGTGGTCGTATTTCATCTTCAGTCATCCCATTCAATATTATTCTTCCAAATACCTGCACATGGATAAGGCAGATCTTTTCGTGCCTCTGCCTCTGCCTGGCATCATCCTCCTGCCTATTCATTGCATTCAAATCACTCGATCGACCTTTTTTAATTCTCTTCACTATGGATGCAAGGATGAATACTATGCCCTCTAAGCCAAATCATTAATCACATAAAGAAAAAGTGAAAAGGGGGTGGTCATATTTTTGAAATTAGAACTCAACTTTTATTATTTATTGCAAAATGGAGGCAAGGCAAGGCAGGAAGGAGGCAGAGAAGTTGGGTGAGCGTGCGGAAATTACTAATTGCTCTTCATTTGTTCCTCGTGTGCTGTGCTGCTGCTTCGCCGGCCTAACCCTGCCTTCATGAAACCCATCCGTCCCATGAAATCAAAATTCAAAGCTCATGGAGTATTTATTGTCTTTATCAAGCAGAGCCATCACATTCTCAACAGCATTTGCTTGATGAGGTAGCAAGGTCCAAAATCAACTACGATTTTGAGAACCACAAATGCCTGGGCAGTTGTAGCAGCAAGAAAGTCTAACCACTACAATTCTCAAGGAATGAACTATACTAGGAAATAAACAATACGTACTTTCGTAATAAAGTTATCAGATCTAAACACTTCTTAACAACTTAGTCTATAGCATATCAATGTGTTCATTTGCTTGGAAAATACATGGAAAGCTCGTTAAGTACTTTATGGTTAGAATCAGTTCCTAATTGGTTCTGATTGGACGTTTGTCGAGTGTCACCTTATCATTGTTCTTATTTCAAACAAGTTGTGGATTCATTGACACGTTTGACAATTCCTAATTGGCAGCTTATAAATAACTGTAATCGAATTGGAGTTGAGATATTGGCAATGTAAATATTTATCCAACAATACAAGAGCTAACTGCTTTAATTTTATCTGCTGGTCATGTTAAACAATTTTGAGAATAAATAAATTTCATATTGCATCCCTTTCAGTACCCCTCACAAAATTAATTTTGCCTACTCTCTCCTAAGGTGCCCAACTTTGGTCATCTAGATTGACACTAATTCGTTTGTCTTAGCCATAAAAGCAGAGCAATTGTAATTTAGCACCTTCTAGCAAGGATGTGTGAGAAATTCAATTTAACATGACACTCCCAGTTGTGGAATTTAAAAAATTGAATGATATGACTAACATGTCATGTCATGATGTCAACCTGTCCAATTCCATTCTCCTCATTCTACTTGACTTCTAAACTAAATGAGAGAAGTTAGAAACTATACAGCTAAAAATTTGAACCTTTCATCACTAATGCACGAACCTAGTGCAATTAACTTAGAACTACAGGACTTGTACATTTAACCTCTGAAAAGTTGCAGTTGCTCTATATTGGCACCCCATAGTGTTACAGTTGATTTTCAATTTAAAATTTTATGAAGTAAAGGAGATAATACACTAGGGTAACTGCCCAAAGATCAAGTCAGGAATGCGTACAGGTTGAAAGAAATTAACGCATGCATGCATTAATTCTTTGTGGCAAAAAACCAGGATGGATGCAAATTGCAATTGACGAGTTGAATTGGACAAGAGCAGAGAGAACTACTTCATGCTTCAGATCTGAATTCAACTTAATGTTTTAAGTTCATTCGCTGATTTGGACAAACCCTTGGCCATTATTGCTTGTCACTGTCGGGACAAGGCAAGAAAACGGCTTGAAAGTCAAGCACCTTCGCCTTCGCTCGTTAGTTTGACTTGTATGTTATATGTAACATCAATAAAAAGACGAGTCGTATTGCANTCGGGACAAGCCAAGAAAACGGCTTGAAAGTCAAGCACCTTCGCCTTCGCTCGTTAGTTTGACTTGTATGTTATATGTAACATCAATAAAAAGACGAGTCGTATTGCACCTGTATATGTGTAGGAATAACTCGGCAGGAATTGGTAGCACAAATAAATACAAGATGAACTTGTTTTGTTGACCAAAACTATCAGTTAACAACTTGCTAATGAACTATTTGACTCATTCATCCAGTTAGTTAGCAAACTAACCTCACCAACATATTCAATTGTGTCTGTGGCGTGGCGGCGATTTATTACGCCTAGCCTAATGGTTAGTACATTATGATAATTATTTAAACAAGGCAATAATGGATTCCTTATACATCGACTTTAATTAAATGGCATGTTCTTAACTGTAGCCATTTTGATAATTGATAATTGACGACTTATCGACTGCATGCAGTTTTGAATGATGAAATGTTGAGAATAAGAATAAAGTCAACTTACACAAGATTTGTCCTCAGAGAATATTAGAACAATCAGTCTTCGTCAAACAATTAGGAAGTGTCCGACCATAATTTTCCCGGATTCAATTTCATACTTTGGTCACTGATAAAATTCAAATACTTTATCTAGCAGGTAACATTTGATGTTGGTTTTGTATCTTTAACTTCAACCTTTATCACATCACGTTGTAACGAATTATTACACAAGCAGAACCATGCGTGAGCAATTAGTTAAGAGGTATTCTGATTAATTATATTTTCTGCCAAATAACTTATTCACGATACACAGCACCGTTGCAAATACTTTCCAGGTATTTCATACTTTGGCTAGCGAGATTGATATTTTTAACACGAATTGATTCGTAAAACGTTTCTGGTGTATGCACTCGTAGAACTTGATACACTGACAATAACTGGTGCAAAAGGATATTCAATATTAAACGAAACTAGTCAGTCCTTCATTTTGAATTGTTTGTACTGGCGAGTGGCGACTGACTACACTCCCTTGACTCTAAATGCAAAACTGAGATTCAAATGCTTCAGATTCAATTCGATCAAGTCAATGAGGAGAGAAGGGCACCCCGACCATCACCGTAAGTACGATGTATGAATGATGCGGTTCAATTGACTCTTGTGGACCAACAACTAACTTATACAACCATCAGGCGTACTGCACTGGCACTACCAAATCATCCCTTATATTTTTCACAAGGCATTGTAATAGTCTGCACAGGATTTAAGCGATCGTACAAACACTATGAGACCCATAATACGCACATAATACTACATAGGGACTTTTGTTTTTCTAGCTTAACAAAGCAAATATACTTGAATTAGTGAAATTATTTTGATAATTTTGTGAAAAGGAAGAGTTTCATAACCTTCAAGGTTTGAACAGGACATTACCCTTCAGGATTATGTTCTGAGCACAACAATTATTTTAATCAACAAAGGCTACGTGTGCTTTAGTTTCCGTCAATTGCTCCCCAGATCTCTTTGCTTTAGTGAAAAAGAACTTTTCCTCATCCTCTTTTCTTTCTCATGGGCCAATGACTTGCAGAATTACCCTTTTGAAGTAAAGCACAGAATACAGAATGACTGTTTTGCATGTATACGTACGCGGAGTACTAATCTTATCATGTGGTTGCTCGGAAATAAACTTGCGTATACGGAAGTTGCACTAATTGTATTATATGTCTCAAATATTTCTACCAAAACAAAGAATGAGACATTATCCACTTAATAAAATAGCCGGCATATTAGAAATTTGGAAAGAGCAGCTCAACCTACCTTGACAAACCGAACTAGGATGCAAACCAGAAAGGTGTTGCTGTCCATATCATTTAAGATCAGTACGAACCTTATAAATTCATACGAGCAACGTCAATGTACTCGTGTCTTCAATTTCTAAGACAACTCGTATCCATCATACATTTCAAAAGTTAAAACCGTTATCGTCTTACGTCATATAAGGACGGACTTTCTTGGCATGACTTTAAAAGGATGTTTGCCTCAAGCGACATAATTTTTTTTCCTCCTGATTACAAAAATGTCAATTGTTGTATGGATAACACAACACAGTATGCTGTTGCTCCATTCGAGTTTATATGGGATGAAAATATAAATTATCAGAACAATAGTCTGCCTCTGTCACATGGCCAAAAAGCTAAATCCATGATTGATTAGCCATGGATTTTTTGGTAAGGTATTCCACAGCTAGTAATGCAATTATGTGGAAAACATCTAATCTCAAGTATTTGACAAATGCACACATCGGTTTCTGGAAAGAAATTAGAAACTAGATGTTCTATAATTTCCCTGCAAAATATTTCTGTGATAGGGTACGCTAGTCGTTAAGCTAGTTTAGAATACCTTTGGCAAACCCAATCCCACAACTGGCTTTAGTTATGCGTACGTAATCATCTAACAAACCGACTCACCCGTCGTTGAAAATTGGCCAAAGAACATTGTGAATTTACTATGCTAAAAGTTTACTCAATCAATCTTCTCAAATTGCTTTGATGTCAAAAATAGTTAGATATATT
>WJEZ01002590.1:0-13073 GCA_009869925.1 Thalassaphorura encarpata | reverse complement strand
TACGCCTTCTGCTAAAAACTCGTCCCTCGTCTAAAAGTAGATGTAGACTCAGAGTAGTTATAATTTCGTCTGTGTTTCTTACTTTCATTACATTTCTTACATTTCTTTGTAATACTTTCATTTATCCTTATGTGAAAATGTAATACATTTGTCCGGTTCGCATTCCGAAACCGGACTCAACAACTCATTAATTTTTAATGACACACATTTATATTAATTACTGTAATAGTAATGATATTACCTTAATTGAAAATTGAATAATAAAAAGACACAGACAGACAGTTAAGTTTTTACTCGTTATCGTTATCGCTAAACCGAACCGATCCCTAGCCTAAAATAATTCCTAAAAACTGATTTAATTTTTCTCACCTACACTGTCAATTTGACCAATGAACCCTTCACGCTTGAACACAAATCCCTTCGCTTTGACCTTTGACACTCTCACTTCTACGAAACCAGGATGAACAACTTTTTCTTTATCTGTCAGTGGCTGAATTCCCGCAAAAAGTTGAGCGGGTGGTCCTAGTGCTAAAATTGCCTGGTCTCTATGACCTATGTTGGATTCGATTCTGGATTACATCCCAGCTAATCCAGCCTGAATCCTGACCTGTCAGTTGCAGCTAAAGGGTTGGGCTAAAATCTGCACTAGACATTCAATCAACACGTGGGCTCAGAGGTGCGCCTTTAAAATTGAAACATTTCAACAACAACAAATAATTTTGCCTAAAAGTGCCAGAGCCAGAACAAAAGGTAAGGGCGTTTTTTCAAGGAGTTCCAGGCCAAGCCGCCAGTCAGGAGAACTGGACAACATTTTAAAGGTCAGTATAAAAATAAGGTAAGATTTTGCGCATCGTCTTTCGTTCGTTTCGTGTGATTGTGTAATTCTCTGCAGTTGCAGTGCGTGTCGTAATCATTTGCATTTGTTTCGTGTATTATAATTCTGGATTTTTTTATTATTTTACAGCCCAAGGACAGGATTTTTTGCTGTGTGTATTTTGTGTAAGAAAAAAAGTACTTTGAAATAAAAACTGAGCAATGGAAGAAGTCGATTCTATTTTAATATACACGCTCAAGCAAATTGGATGGTAAGTCGGTTTTGGTTTTATTGTCACAAAATTAATTTTAATTTTAGTATTGTATTGGTGATAATATTTTTTGGATCAATTTTCCAGCGATGTGAGTGCCAGTTTAGACGAACTGTCCCCAAAACAAATCATCCGATGCGCTTCAAGATGTTTAGAACTTATAAAACCTGATTTAGAAATTCCAACTTATGATGGAAATGTTTCTATGTCCGGTCGATTCAAAGTGGCTTCTGAAATTGCTCAAGTTATTTCAGTAAGGAAAACAGAATTATATTTATACTGTACTGTAATTAAGGTAAAATTGTAAGGAATTAATGGTTTCTAATTGACATACTAACAGGATCTAGGATTTAGTGAAGAAATAGGATGTCAGTCATTCCTATACCCGACGGAAACAGATACGCGAAAACTTTTAATATTCCTTATAGAAAAACTTCCAAAGGAAGCTGATAGTGATTTAGGGAACAAAATTGAAACTCTTTTGTCAAGAGTTGCTCAAGATAAAGAAAAGTCCAAAAGGGAATTAGATTCTGCAGCAACTTCAAATGGACTTGAGATCAGTGGGATTCGCCTTCCTGCTGCCGTCGATGTTGACTCCCTCCCGAAAGGTCAGTTTGTATAAGAAATTATAAATAAATCAAAATTTCTGTCTTAACCTGAGATGTTAATATTTTGTTAATTTTGTTTAGAAACCTTAAGATTCTACGCAAGTCATTTAGCGGATATTACTTTTGCAAAACAAAGAGAGAAATTTAAAAAATTATCCCCAACTAAGCCTGAACCGCCCCCAGAGAAGATTTCTGTAGACGATTGATGACGATTTTGGTGACCCTGATGAGCCACTACCAATTTCACCTCCTCCTGTGATTGAAAAACCCAAAGTAGCTGAGAAACCTAAAGTAGCAGAGAAACCAGCCATTAAAACCAAGCCGAAGCCGCCCATTAAGGAAAAGCCAAAACTTGTCAATGCCGAAGAGGAAGAAGAGGCCGCCAGACAGAAAGCTAAGGCGGAAGAAGCAGAAGCCGCTAAGTTAGAGGCTCAAGCAGCTGCAGAATTGAAGGCCATGCAAGAAGAAACCAAAACAAAAGCAAAAGAAGTTAAAACCAAAGAGAAATCACTTTCTGCAATGAATAAGAAGAGGAAGAGGCCGCCAGACAGAAGGCTAAGGCGGAAGAAGAGGCTGAAGCCGCTAGGCTAGAGGCTCAAGCAGCTGCAGAATTGAAGGCCATGCAAGAAGAAACCAAAACAAAAGTAAAAGAAGTTAAAACCAAAGAGAAATCACTTTCTGCAATGAATCAAACACTTGGTGCCCTTGAATTGGAACTGGATAGGCTGAAGGAGGAGAGTGAAAGAAAAGAAAAAGAACTAGAACGACAAAGGAAGACAAGGGATCTTTTGAAGGATTCCGGTAGTGAAGGGCTAGATAAGGTTAGGACCGCAGTAGAAGCTCAGATGGAAAAATTATTAAATCTGGCCAAGCAATGGGAAAAACACCGAGTGCCTCTAATAGATGAAATTCGCTCCAAACGAGGAATGAGTGCAGATAAAATTGTAAGCATTGCAAATTATATTTAACTTCTTCAAATTCTATAGCATCTATAATTTTTACCTTTGCAGAGTGAAACGACAAAACAAAAGGACCAGATCCGAGCCCTCAAGGCCAAATTAAAAGAGATGGGACAAGAAGCCAAAGAAAAAGAACAAGCGTATGCTCATCTTCTAGCAGAGTATGAGAAAATGCCAAAAGACATGAATAGGTAAAACTACTATTTGAACTTGTCTCGTTAATTTTGTTGTTCATTATAAGAAATTTCGATATTGTCGTTTCAGATCGTCATATACGAAGCGAATTTGTGAAATCATTGGTAACATAAAGAAACAAAAAAAGGAAATCAGTAAAGTTCTTGGAGATACAAAAGAAATTCAAAAGGATATCAATACTCTGTCGGGAAGACTGGATAGGACTTTTACTGTTGCCGATGAACTTATTTTTAGGGTAATAGAATTAACCACATACTAGATTTTATGAAGTTATGAACTATACTCAACCATCTGACCACCAAATTATTAATTCTGCTCTATAGGACGCTGAAAAGGACAAAAATGTAGCTCAATCCTACAAGCTCCTTGTAACCATCCATTCTGACTTTTCAAGAATAATCAAAGTTTTGGAAGAAATTGGAAATTCTAAACGACTCTTTCGTGATTTGGAAGATAAGCTAGAATTGGAGAAAGAAAAGAATGTCGAAGGGAAATTAGAACGTTTGCGGGCTGATTTGGGGCAAATGAAAAATGAGAATCAAATCCTACAAGCCAAATTACGGGACCCAACTCTAACACTAAGGAGGAAATCCTCATCTGTGGATTCCACATGAGACGGATTAACGGATTCAATTCAGTCAGAGTTATTTGGCCTGGCCACGTCACGCTTCAAATCCTCAGGTCTTTAATCATGATATTTTGGGATAATGGTTGACCCTGTACTATGTTTGACATTTTCGTAATTGATTTTATTCAAAGAGTTTTGAAACGGCTGTTGAGAAAATAGTTACTCCTTGCTAGTAATTTCTTAACTTGTCGGTACTTGTACAGTTTGATATTTCTGCAATTGCCATTGCCGGTGAATTTAATTTTGAGCTGCAGGGTTATTAATGTTTTTAAAAATCCATGTGTGCTTTACACGAAATGCTGAACAAGAGCATCACTATTGAATTTCGCCCATGCTGAGCAATAATTGATTCCAAAAATCTAAGTCAATAATTTTAAGTATTAAGTTAGGCCATAGTTAAATTAGCTAGAGCTGTGCTGTATTGTAGAAGCCAATTATTACTTCTTTATCAAATGCGGAACTATTTAAAGGAAATAAATTAAATGTTAGGCAAGTCAAATGCTAAAAAGAATATGATAGATTTAATAATCATCATCAGGTCAGAGGTCCCATACAATTTCAAGAATCCTTGTCCGTCCCAAAATGATCTACAAAAATGAAGGGGGCTTATGACCAGAATTTTGACGAGTCAGTCAGTCAATTTCAGCTATCTGAGTTAGCCATTTTATCCTCTATGTGACAATGCTTGTTGTTGTTGGACTTGTGGAAGTCCCAGCCACTGCGACTGCTACTGATTGTGACTGTGACTCTGATTCCGCAATCCCTACCCTTATGGGGGTCTTGTAGCGCCGGTCTATAAATCCAATTCCAAAAAATAGTAGAGCCATGCAGAAACAACAGCCTCCAACGCCCATACAACAAAAGGCAAGAAATTTATTCTTTCCCCCAAGAATGGACGTGGTCCCAAGGATGATGGACTTTGTTCCGCCATAGCTAGTGACTGGGAATGCTGGTGAAAATAAAAATAATAAGACCTGCTCAATAAGTAGACTTGTCAGGATCAGGGTCAGAGGTCACGACTTACTGTAACTAATTCTGAGTTGATAGTCCCCTTTAGGTAATCCATCCTTATATCTTCCCTCCCGTTCAATTCTACGATACAATTTTCGAAAATTGGGAAACGCTGATGTTCTCATCCAAACTATAAAATCCTCATTTTGTAATCCATTATTCTTAGGATCTGATGGATCCAAGTCCCAGGGTGAGTTGATCCAAGCTGTTGGGATAGAATAATAATAACTTTTAATTTATTGTTGTAAATACTGGAATTTCTGTAATGCTCACCGTCAGGTTTGACATGTTTATCCTTAAACTCAGTCGTTTCCCAATCTTTTGGGTTTTTGAATCTGTATTGTTTATCCGATGGCCATGCGATTCCTGTCCTCAGTAGCTTGACCATTTTCCCTTCATGGAATAACTCAATGTCATCTTGAAACATTGACCTTGCTTTTGCTCCACAAGGCCAGTAGAACTTCAAAGCTATTAGGATATTTTATTAATTTATTCGATCATTAGTATTTACGAATCTTCTGAAACTAACATTGATCCTTCCAGAATGGTTTGCAATCTGCCTCACGGGATTCGGTCCTTCCGTTAAGTTGTTTATTATCACGTGACCTTACCATCCGTCGATTATTTTGGTAAAAATGGGTTAGCTCGTAATACATATGCACATCGCCCTAAATAAAAAAGTTTGCCTTGCATATTGAATGTAGGGATAAGAAAATATGGGGAAACAAATTAGTAATTACTAATAAATCATAGGGCACGGTGAATGAGACTTGACAATCGCATATATTCCCTGGATCAGGTCCAAATTTCCCCATAAATTGTGAACATGGTTTGTTCGGCTCTGCATCTGAGGCACAGTTTGTATAGTCAATGCGTATTTCTTTCACATTATTAGAAAAAACCCAAATTCCAATCCCTAATGGAATACAAATGAGAGAAATGACAAATAGAGTTGGAAATGCTGTCCCAGCTGAGATGTAAGGTTTCCAGGCTTTTAATTTTTGTTGTTTGAACCCAGATCCTACAATGTAAAAATGAAATTAATATTGGTCGAAAATTCGTAATTACAAAAACAACTCACGCAATTTTTTTCGTTTGATATCTTCTTCGTTTTGATATTCTTCTGCTGCATCAGCTGAAGTACTCGTAGTAGTTGGTTCCGGTTCTTTTTTTGGCTTGGGAGACATGTGTCTTCTGAGATTTCGTTGCTGATGCTGGCTTTGCAAAGAAATTAATTCAAAATTAGTCTCCATTAACTTCTCCCACTTTCGACTTCGACTCATTGGAGGGAATAAAAGAGAATGGCATGTAGAAAATCGGACTTGGACTAATAATCACTTTACGATACTACTGCTAGTACTTTGACCAGGCAGACGTGAGGAATAACTTTCATTAAACGATAAAATTAAAAACCCGCTCAGTCCATACAAAAACAAAACCAAAGTAGCAGCAGGAACATTGGCTCGTTAATCGCTAATTAGTGCGGTTAATAAAGCTTAATCAAAAATTGCGACGAATAATTAACAGTTGCTTTAGTCAGGCAGCAGTTATGACTTATGAGCGTGACCAAAGGAATAATCTAATTTAGAAATAGTTGCACTGCACATGCACTTGGGCATTGGGCATGGTGAAATACGTATGAATTTACAATTCAACTTACGTTGAAACGATCAATCAAAATTTGGCGTGACACCTGAGCAATTACTTCATTCCAATTTGGTTAGCAGATGATTAATTTGAGGAGGATTCAGATGTTAGTACGTTAAGGGCACGGCGTATGAAAATTTTTATTTAGAACTAGCATTTTGTTAAATATCAACGCTAATTTTTATTAGTTTATATACTTGGGGACAAAATTTTGACACTGCTTAAGGCTCTCGTCTCAGCCTCCGTCTTTTCAAGGGTCATCAACAACTGTTAGTACAAAATTTCACTAAAATCCCTTGACAACTTCTGGTCAATTTTACGAAAATTAAAAGAATGACTTTTATTTCAGTTCAGGTTTCAGATATAAAAAGGTCAAGTAATATTTTCAACTTCTGGCACTAATATTCGCCGTCGGTCCTCGTATTTTGGTAAATTGACCTGGGAATGGGAAACATATTCTCAAAATTCTAAGCATGGGTGCAATAGTATCGAGGTTCTCGTACTCAGGAATTTTTCCAACCCATCTGTTCAACGCATCTGAATTAATTCCTCGCAAAACTTGATCGTTGGATTTTTCATATTCTGATAGCGATATTCCCCCAGGCTTGTTAATAAATTCCTCATGATGCAAAACTCCTGATTCCCATTCTATCCCAAGAAATTGGAGAATTTTTTCCATCTCTTGCCTCGCTCCTACTACTAAGTCTTCGTATTTGATCACCAAACATTTCTTTTCACCCAGTCTTTTGCAATCATTCCACATTTCTGCCGTTGAACTGGACCACTTGCCCAATATTTGTCGATAATCACTCATATCAATTCCAGCAATTGAAATTCCTCTTGATACAATCGAATGAGTCACTGCCCTTCCATCTCGAACCATGAGAATAAACTTTGCATTTGGAAATAGTCGAGAAAGATATGTTCCAAAGGTTAGAGTAAATGGATCTTTGTTGCAAAATCTTGAAGCTGCTGGGCCATGGTTTAAAATGATTTTTAGAATAAAAGAAGCAACTGCATCATCCAGGATTTCTTGAGTGATTCCAGCTTCCTTGAGTCGATTTGCATCCGATATGGAACGATTCCACGATGAGACAATTTCCAGCATTCTTGGAATTATTTGAGTCTCTTCCCCACAACGAATGGATGAGTGAGCGTCCAGCATTGCTCTCATCAATGATGTTCCAGAGCGTGGAAATCCTCCAATGAATATTAAAGGCAAATTTCGTCCATGAACTCTTGATTCATATTTTTCCTCAGCGTCAATCATTTGAAGATTTGGAGCTGGACACAACTGTGGAGATTGTGGATAAAGATGAATAATCAGGATGACAAGGACAACACATGTTAGCCACGTGATTACATTCAGGCGTCGAATGCCAACAGACATTTTGAGAAACTGTGATGGCCTGTCTGCCCGAGCTATTTACGACTGTGTAGTTTGACTAGGCACTTCAAAACCAAAATTAATCTCGTGTTAATTAAACCATAATTAATAAGGAAATAAGCATAGCCCTAGCAGTTATGTTCTTCTTAAACCAAAGTTCATGAACTGACAAGTATTTGTTTTCTTAGTTAACGTAAATTCAAGTTACTTTGCTATTGCTATTCTACTGTCGTGTCAGTTGTGATATTCTTCAAAATAATAATGCAGATGAAATCCATTGTCAAGTTTGCATAGACTGACTTTATTCAACATGTTCTCACAGTTCACACAATCGAGTCGTCATCCTTTCTCACTCAGATTTGGATTCAGTCAGAGTCGGATGAGGAATAAAAGTATAAATAATAAGTCAGGAATCCGCACCACAGGACTAAAAATTAAATAACAAAATAATTAACAACGTAGCGTAATATTATTATTATAAGCATCTCATCTCATATAAGATCATACTTTCTTAACTTATATTGTTTACTTAAAATAACGTGAACGTAATCTCTGACAAGGAATTCAATGGAAGAGGTACGAAGGAAGTACGCAAGTCAGGGTCAGGGCTATGTGAAGAACACAACTACAGAGTCAGCTATCAGGGGTCATAGTTCATATATTATTCATTTGCAAAGCGTTACTATCAAAACTAAATTTAAATTGAATTCCATTGTCAGAATTTAAGAGAATATTTCAGGACGTACGTACGTGACACTCTTATTGGCAGGAACAGCAACTTTTTTCATTGCTCATAAACATAATTAATTAATTAACACTTTGACTTTTGGAGATTCGAACTAAAACGTTGAGCAGCCGCAAGCATCCAGCACATCCACATTCACTCACTCCTCAGTTTTTTAAGTTACTCTTGTTTCGGTTTGGTATGGTTTAAATTAAATTGGAACATTCCCCCCGTATTTGATTTAATTTGTATTTCAGTTTGTTTGGCCTTCAACGGGAATAGGGTCTTGAACCCCATATTTAGGTGGAGTCGCATGAGGATCATAACCAAGTTTTTCCAACATTGGAGCTATCGTATCCATTTCCCGAATCACATCATCTGGAATAGCTCCAACCCATTTTGATAGTGCATCTGCATTTACTGGCTTAACGACTTGATCAGTCGATCGTTCCAATTTGGATAGAGAGACACCGCCAGGTTTATTCACGTATTGTTCATGATGTAAAACAGCTGATTCCCAAGGAAGGTCAAGATATTTTAGTATTCGTTCCATTTGGGGTTTTGGGTGAAGGACTAGGTCCTCATATTTGACTTTTAGGCAACGCTCTTCCCCAAGCTCATCACATTCTCGTAACATGACTGTGACACTATTTGACCATTTGGTCAAACATTGACGATAGTCTGTCAAATCAAACCCTGTGATTGTGACTTTTCTTGATATGACGGAATGAACGACGGCTCGTCCGTCTCGAATCATAAAAATTAGCTTCCCTTGTGGAAATAACTTGAGGAGGAAACGTCCATACTTTAAACTGAATGGATCCTTGTTACATAGACGTGTGGCTGGTTCTCCATGTTTGACGACGACTTCAAGAATAAATGCAGCTACAGCATCTGCAATAATTTCATCTGAGAGTCCTGCCTCACGTAATCGATTTGATTCCTTTGCTGAACGATTCCATTGACTTGCGAGTCCTAAAATCCTTGGAATGACTCGAGTTTCTTCTCCACAACGAATGGCTGAGTGTGCGTCGAGCATGGAACGCATTAGAGTTGTACCAGAACGTGGGAATCCACCAATAAAAATAATTGGAGATGATCTATCGTAAGAATGAGTTGTCCCATTCTTATCCACAAGAACTGTTTGATGACTACTAATTGTTTTACATTGTTGACGCTGGTCGGCAAGTGAGGGATCTGGGGGACTTCTCATACGAAGGATAATGAATAGGGAGATTCCCCAAAATAAACAACAAATGAGAACACGACGTCTACAACCACTTAGAGCTGGAAACATCTTGGCGGTGAGAAAATAAGTGCTAATTGTGAACTGGAACTACTGGCCTCGGATGAGAGGTGAGAAGGGATTCAGTTGACTCCTGTAGAAAATAAAACATGTTTGATTGAATTTGAATGTTATATGACAGACAAGACACAAGATCAGAACAAATCAGTCGATATTAATGTATGAGCACGAATTCATAGTCAGTCGTATAGTTATCTTCATTTTTCCACGTCTGACGTTATATTTTATAAGATTTGTGCATTCACGTTTATTTTTAGTTAAAGAAATTCAATTCAAATCCTTAAACCGACGAAATCCATGACTAAAAGTCTCTTCTTACTACACGTTTTCTGGAAATACTTGCGTTCTGTCATTCATTTACAATATTAATCGGTAAGTCAAGTTAATTAGTTTATTACCTGAACCGGATGTGATGTGTGTAGCTTATTGTTTCGTGAGAAAATCAAAAACGAGAAGATTTTGCAGAAGTGACCTGCAGGAGAGTATCATCTTTGTTTCAAATCCAAAGCACAGGTCACGCACAGGTGCCAAGAAGGTCAAGTTCAAGTCTTGTTGTCTTCAGGAGGACATCAGTCAGTTTGGAATTTGGATATGAATTTATTGAGTGGCGATGGAAGAAATCTGAAATCAGCAAATCAGCACAAATTATTTGTATGTCAAATTATGTCCATTTCACAAATGTTTCGCCCATATTTTTCTTACCTTCTATTCATTCATTTCGTATCTTCGAATTTTTAAGTCACAGTCGCAGTTACAAATGAAATGAGTTAAAACATTTCAACCTCAGACTTTTTTACTTTCTTTGAATTTAATTTATGGAAGTTCAACCTCTGTCTGTATATGGAATTAAGAAAAGCGCATAAATACGGAATAATCTGTTTGGTTAATTAAGTGAACTGAACTCGAACTGCAGTACTATGTGATGTGATGTGATCTACTCTACAATCTAAGACAATATCCACGATTTCACTTTCTTCTTCTTATTTTCTTTCCTTATGCAAATAAACACGAACGAAGACCAAGACTATATGGCCAAAGCACAGGACGGCACAGCAGCAGGTCAATAAATAAATAAGACAGAGTACAGAACCCCGTGACTGAAGCCAAAGCCAAGGAAGTTGGAGTTGGAGTTGAGTATGTAAATATGTAAGTAGTAGTGTGAGATTTTCTACTTTTTAACCCTTTGCCTGTACCTTTGCCTTTTGCCACGTATTTTGCTTTGCCTCAACTCAACTCTTTTTTCACTTTCTTCAATGCCAAGGCAAAAGCAAAGAAAAACACATCTCCGTCAGCAAAATCCAATCCTAATGCCTATTGCCTTATCACTGACAGACAGACGGACTAAACACATGCTACGCGTTGTTGTTGTGGTCGAGTAGAAAAATAAAGGATTGTCTTAGAATGAAATGTGATGTCTGTAATTAATTTTAATTAGCTGACCATGCAAAAATTGATAAAAGGTTTGATAATGATCAGGTCAAGTCACGCAAAATTACGGTATTATTGTTCTACGAATGCATGCTTACACAATTTTTCGACTTTTAGTGGAAAATCTGAGCTTATGAATGTAAATCAGGAATTTATGCATTAGCATTTCACATCTCAGCTAGCTTAATGAACAACGTCTTTACTTGCAAAGAAAAATTAATTTGAGACTTTGTACTTTTGTAATTAACTCAATACGATTACTCGAGGACAGAATACGAGAAATTGTTTTAGTATGGTCGCAAGTAATACATATTCAATCCGAAATGTTTTGTAGAAATTCATGAAACTATTCAGAGTTTTTTTTCTTCTTGTTGTAAGTTTAACTTTCTGTAAATGACTACTTCGAGTTCGGTCTAGAGGCCGAATAAAAGTTAATAGGGACACTAATTAGTGTTTATCACGCAACCGATCGTATACGGTCTTCCAGACCCATTTCCAGGCCAGAATACATATATTGATTAGTGAAATACTCCGAAAACAATTTAGAACGTTAATTCTTTCTTGGAACTTTGATTTTCTAGTGGCAAACCAACTTGTTTTATATGCAATTTTTGTGTGTTGAGCTGTTTTTATCGTAATCTAATTTCAAAATATTAGTATTATAGCAAATTAGTATTTGCGTATGCCGAAAAGAGTTTATTTTCCTCATTTCAAACTGTTTGGTTTATCACACTTTAATATTTTATTCTTCAAGCATATAAATTCCTTAAATGGTTATAAATGGCTTCCTTGTCCGTTACGTCTTCTTCGTGGCTCACTATTATTAATAGGGTGGGTTGAAAACAAAAACATTTGAATTTAATCGATTGTTTTAAAGTATTTATGGACAGATTACATATAAAAAGGCAAACACAGGATCACTATTTTGGAAGGCCTAACGGCATTTATACAAATCAATAATACAAAACATATTTATGCTCATAAAATTTTAGTGGAATGAATAACGAGTGGCCACATTCATATTGCGTTTCTTCCTCAACAATATTATATCCAGACTGAGCCACTTTGAAAGAATATTAAAACTATAATAGATTTTTTTATTTACTGAATGTGTGTTGAACAACCTCCAACACAGCATAACGCATTTGGTTTCGTTTCATTCCACACTCCACTTTTCTACTTCCGGATTCCCTAAATCGTGACAACAATATGATTTCTGCGGCGAGCTTTCGGATAATATTGATCGCACTAAAAATAAACTCATGGACCAGTTTTACGCCCTACGAGTGGGATAACAGTACTTGCACATTGAAATCGTCGAGTAATTGCAGGATGGCTCTTTGGATAATTGAAACAATAATCACTTTAACATTTTATTCTCTCAAGTCTGCCTCATTAGCTGCTGCCGTATTTTTAGCTGATCCTAGGTTGACCCTAGATGTATTTTTGTTTGAATTCGGAATGGTCTTAGGATCGGCTTACCTCGTTTCAAATATGATTAATGGGATTTTTCATAGAACGGAACTCTGTGAGATTTTTAACAAAGGAATTCAAATTAATCGTTTATTGGGTAAGGCTGTTCGGTACTTTTTTTTTCTATATCATATTTTTACAAATTAACTTGTAATTAGTATTGGAGTTTAAAGAAGTACAAAAGGACGGAATGGAGTTATATGTCAAAGCATTTCTATCAGTCACGCTCCTTGCAGTCATTTTGTATCTTCCATTCCAGCTTAGTAGAGAACTTGACATTCAAAATCTGTATTTGGCTCTTGGTGGAAAATCTTTGGTCGGAAAATTCACTTATACAATTTTGGATTGCTTCTGCTTTGCAAATCTATTGTTCACGGGATTGTTTCAAAATTACTGTCTAGTTGGGCTTTTGAATTCTCTAAACTATTGGCTTAATCTGCTAGAAATAAGGTAAACTGCATGGAAATCAGCGATGATATTAAAAGAATTTCAAAAATAATTATTTTCATAGGACTGAATCGGAAGAAAATGATGAAAATCCTGATGAATTGTACCACCATGTGTTAAACAGAAGATTAATGATTCATCGTGGACTTGGAATTCTTGTAGTCATGTACCGTAG
>WJEZ01002589.1:0-13079 GCA_009869925.1 Thalassaphorura encarpata | reverse complement strand
GTCAGTAAAATTAACAGCACCTTGATCTTTGGTGATGGCAATATTAACAATTCCTGGTAAATGTTTTGAGAGAGGAAATTGATTTACTAGCCTGTACGTAGAAGTTCACTCCTGCTTTAAAGTTCAAGCTTACATTTCAAGTTCATACTCAGAAATTGGAATGTTATTTTAATTAATGATAAGATGCATAGTTCTAGAAGATGGCAAAATTCAAACCATTTCATTGGAATGTTGAGTTCGTAGGAATTGAATGAATACTTGGGCCTACCGGTCTACATAAATATTTAATTCAGTAAGACCACAAGCAGGAAATTGTCAAGTTATTATGACAAGGGCCACAGAGTACAAATGTTTATAGTGTGATGGAAGGGAAGAATTATGAAACGGAAGAATACAAGAGCGAATATTTGTTTTGTTAAACGAAGAGGAAGGTGTGTGTGTTTGTGTGTGAATAGTCAGATAAGCAAGAGTTTTTATGAGCAACAACAACAATAGTATTTTGGGGAACTGATCAAGTCTTTTACTTGTGTTGAGGCTAAAATATTGGTAAAGGGATGATTCGAATTGAATATAACATTAAATATTCCATAGTCATTTTATTTTGATATTGTCAACACGAATGAACTTATTGACTTGACCACAGGTCACACCTGCGACTTGACTACTGCTCTGTCGGGTTTTCATGTTTATTACACTTACAGAGTAACTCATATTCACTCGGAAGGAAAATAAACAGTTGTAAAAATATGTAAAAATATTTCAATTCAAACCCCAATTGATTCAAATAGTATTTAATGCATAGAACATAGGAAATTTGGTCCTTGGATTCTTCGTTTACTACTTCTTGACTATTTAAACTATAATTGGAATTAATCAAACGTACTTCTAATTTTGACAGAACTTATTCCTTGGGCTAAAAAATCAAGCTTACCTGCACTGCAGAGAATAATGTTAATAAAATTAGATTTAGTTGTTTGTATAGTAAATTGTAAGAAAATTAAAACTAGGAGAGTAAGTCCAGGTGAGGCAAAAATATCGGCAGCAGAACACGTTTTATCTTTGGGGCGGCAAAGGCACAACTTTTACAAATAGACACTTGGGTGCTCTGTACAAATGGCACCACTATGATAGCCAATGATGCATCCCTCAATAGAATTACAAGTCTGATTTACCCTTCTCTTGAAATAACTTTTTCCTTGGTAAAATCCTATATGTTAATTTTCACCATGTCTTGTATCCCAACATTCGCATTTGGCCCGTCTATGATTTCGACTTCCAGCGATTTCGACAAAAGTTGAAAGTTTCCCTTTGGCGCTTTCATGATAGCATTAGTGGTCAGCTGAACAAGACGAGTGATAAGATCCAATTGGAAGACAATCTTTTTCACCATGCTCATGTGTAGGACATAACCTTCTCTGCAGTGAGTCATTTGTAGAATTATTTATATCACCTCTTTTGCATATTGCTAATGGTCCAAATTCAAGATTGCATTCTTCTACATCCTCACATGTCTCAATGATTCTACGTTTGTACAAACACTTGCCCGACGGACTAAAGATTGTTTTAATTTTTTCATTCGAGCCTAAATCAAAACATTTACTTCTTCTTGATTCAGCACTGCATCGAGAGACCTGACCAAACGCCATTGGGTGTGAACATTGCAAATCCGACCTATGTATGAAGTTCAGCCTTTCATCAGCGATTTTAATACACTCTTGCAATTTTTTGTTCCAAACATTGTCGAAATGACAGACACAAACTTTCTTGCCTGAATTAGGACCCAGCTGACCGCAAACTGATTACCCAGAAATTGTCCTGTTGCACTCGTGATCTGCTTCACAAGTATTTCCAAAATTCTTGAAATATTAACATCTCCGATTTACTAATACGACTTCTTTCTGGCCGTTGGTAATTGAGTCCTTATCATTCACATAGTATATAAATGAGGGACGACTTCTGTCGGGGGGAGAGTAGCACGCAATCCTTTCAGAATCTACAATACAGTAGAAACCGAGAGAGAAGCAGTTGATCCGTAATGAAGTAAAACATACAAATTTTGAAATTTTTTTGACTTGTCGGTACATTGCGACAATGGTCCTAAGATTTACTCACTGCATTGCCCATGGCTGAGACATCCTGAAAACGTCGTGTCTACTTCTGCTTGCTTCGTTTGAGAAACTGATGAACATCTTTTCAACTCCAGCTCAGGGGAAAAGAATGTGACTGATTCCAAATCTTTTTTGCAAGAGCTTGCAGAGCAGAGTTTGACTTGACCGAATTTGGTTATCTACTGAAGCAAATCCTATTTGCAAAACTTTATCTCGCAAATAATTTCCACCAATCAACCGAACCCAGGTCATAATGATATTGCACATTTTGTGAAATTTTGGTGAAATATTAAAGATAAGTTACTACGATCAGTTCAAGCGTCGTGTCCTGTACATAGACTACTAAGCTGGGATGAAAAATAAAATATTTTCTGCAAATAGAGCAGCGAAATGACTTGCTGGATCAAAAGTCTAAAATCCTACTCAAATGATCACACGAATGACAAGTGATTTTCTCCCTGAGGCTAGACAATCGAAACTCATACCATAGCAAGTCCCTCTCGTTGGTTGTCGATACGATCAATAAAATCTATCGGTACCCTGTAAATTTTGGAGATATGATATTATGAAAAACAAGAAATTTCGATTTTGAAATTTCTCAACTTTTGTTCCGTGGCCCTACATTCCTGAAATTTTTATGATAGACAGGTCATGTTAGGGCATGATTATATCAATCATAAAAACGAGCGACACCCGGTAACTTTATGAGATATCAAATTTTGAAAATAAAATTTTGGCCAAGTTTGAGTGGTAATAATTTGGGTAGGTAGGACCTACAGACCTGCTGGATAGCTCGTTGGACTCGATATTTTTTAGGCTTAATTTACGTGTATTATTTTCTTTTGTGTTTCACATTTTGCACAATAGAGTGCACTGACAAGGACTACAGGGTGTCCTGGGGACACAGCCCCGGAGGTGGGGGGGAAGGGGGGGCTGGCCCCCATGAACGGGCTTCGGGCGAAGTCCCACTGGGGGTGTTGGGTCACAGTCCCACCCCCTAGTTTGGATTTATATCGATTGATCCTAAAAAAAATGTCACTGAAACCTGATTTGCCTAAAAGATGCACATAAACCCTGCATATTTTGTAATTTAATAATAAATTAAGGGAAACGAATAATAGTAACACTAGTAAGTAAATTTCGGTAAAAAGTTGGAAAAAACAATTAAGTTGTAAGCTTAATTCGATTTAAAAAAATTACTGGACTGTTTGTCCGGATTGTTCGATCAGTTAAATTATAAAATAGAAATACGGCAAAATTTTTCAAAATTAATGGGGATTCTGCACAGTTCTACATAGCAAATAGAATTCTAACGTTAGTCCAAATAACTGAAAAAAACTTTAACTATTAACTTAATACCGAAACATAGCAAACCATCATACTATACTCAAGCTAAAAAACTTCAAATGTTAGTTTAAATTGAGACTGTATCTTCATTTCCATCGCAAGAAAGACAGGACTCAACGGGGTACATACGTATGAGAATTGTCTCTTTTTGCCTAGTTCTAGGCTTAAGATGGTTTCAACGTTAGCCTAGTTAGGTTATATGTTGATATAGTGATTAACAGAGGTTAAGCACTTGTCATTTTAAAGGTGCTTAATGCGCCCACTGCATCGCATTTAGTCAATTCTACTACAATTATCATACGTAGTCAGTCGAAAGAACCTCATGAGCTAGATGGTCACCACTCATACCACAGCAAGTGCCCCTCAGTGGCTGTCGATAACATAAATAAAATTTATAGGGACCCGGGAAATTTTGGAGATATAAATTTTTGAATTTTTTTTTACATGTTTGCATGGTCAGAACTTTGGGTAGTAAGGTCCTACGGATGTATGCTATGGCTCGTTGAAATCAGTATTTTTGAAGCTTACACTTACATAGCTAGAGTACAGGGGCATACGGGGTGGATACCCCAAAAAAATTTGATTTCCATCGGTTGAAAATAAAATCGACAAGCTGATTCCGGACAGGAGTACAATGTGGGATATGACATTTAGATACTGAGAAAAATATGCGATTGTGATTTCTGACTGTTTGATGTTACACCTTCAAAAGACTTGAACTATTTTGACTAGTAAGAAGCAACTAGAATATGTTCTCTTCTAATCTATTTTACTAATCCGGTTTTTTGAACAACTTAGAGGTTTTCGTGTTCATACTACGTTCCTGACTCCACTATCTGGTTTACTTTAACTTTAACTTTATTCGCGGTTTTATTTTTAAAGATATAATTACAATAAATTTGAGTGACTCCTTTGCTGTGAATTGATTTCACTAGAAAGCTTGAATGAATCGAAGTAATTTTATTTACTGTCACGACAGTTGTTATTCAGTTCAGTGGTGTGACGATATCGATACCGGATGTTGAGCGAGTGTGAAACCTACATATCAGTAATTATGCCGTTTGTGTACAAACACTTGCAAGGAGATCTTATGATACTATTTTTATACTCGTTCACTGTAGTTAAATAATAGTCTAAAAGGTAATAAGTAATTCTTTCTTATTTTTTATAGGTGTAAATTTATTAAGTCATTGCTTGGTAAATATTGTGCATTACAATATCCTTGACTGGAATACTCGTTTTTCTATATGTTAATTCAGGTTCAAATCCAACCCTACATATTTTTGAACGTGTGTTTCATTGCAAACGGGTCGAGCGCACATTCAGCAGTATCATCACAACCAATTGTGTACATTTTTCTAAATGGCGATTCAACGTTACCGCATCTTTTTCCGATAAGAGTTAAGCAGGTGGACTGATATCATAATATGTACCAGAATCAATACATTGGCACGTTTCGTTTATACAAGAAAGTCAAGAATTTCCATTACATTTACGAAATCCGGAAGCGCAAAATGGGTCGTAATATTTTTGGCAAATTCCACCTAGCATCGAAATGTAGCCGTTGACACAAACGCATGACGAGTCTATTTGGTCAATTCCGGGCCGATACTCATGAGAGCTGGCTTCTCCAGCACAAATTTTGCAGCCGCCTATAAGGTAAAAAATATTTAAGTAAGTTTGAAATAATATAACATGTACCAGCCAGGTTCATAAACAGAGACTTCTGTATTCTTGCAGTAGCAAATTCCCTTGATGCAACTGAGGGGAAAATTAGCTCTACAGTGTGATTCCGATTGACAAGAAGCGTAAACTCCACCAGTGCAACTTCCATAGGTTAAGGCCGTTGGAGGGGCTAGGCAAATGGTACTTGTTGTCAATGCAATGACCTTTTCAAAATCACAGCAGTCAAAAGCAAGATCTTGAGTTCCAACGGAATCCCAATCGTCGATACTAATTTCGGGTTCATTGCTATGCTTCAAATCTGATAGATTTTGTGGATGAGGACATATCTCGCCGTATTTTATTTTTTCAGAATTCAGATAATGAGAATTTATGTTATTCACGCTGTTTGGAAAATTGCTTCCTCTAGGAAGTAAAGAGGAATTTATTCTACGTTATAAAGTATAAAAAGATTCTGTATTTTATATTTATTCTTCTTGTTATTAATTTACTCATTTGAATTTCAAGTACAGAGTGCATATGTGAAATGATAACAATAATGTTCTTCCCTGATTCTCCGCTCGTTCTAATTTTTCAGATCGTTGGTGTACCATTTCTTATTTTATAATTAATTTGAAGCTTATTTGATTATTTGGATGCTAAAATACACCGGTTTTCAACAATCTGTTTTGGTAACAATACAGCTTTTATACGATTACTGCATTTATCACAATATAATAAATTTATAAAGAGTTAAATAAAAGGACTTCAAGTATACTCAAGAAACAATTAACCAGACAATTCAACACAATCATCTTGTGCAGCGGATTTACAAAAGAATGCAAATCATGATACTAATTGAATATTAAATAATGGGTGGCACATCCATCGTTATTTACATTATAAGATCTTATAGTTAGTTACTACGCTTTGAAATCAATAAAAATAAAATCATTTCAACTAGCGGAGTAAGTACATTTAAACCCTCATTTTATCTTCTTTCCTAGGATTTCAACCATTTCTTAATATTTTTCCTCGTCTTCGTTCAACAGCAAGGCATCCAAGCATTTCTTAAAGTAAGATAATCCAGAGCAGTTGTACCTGAAAATTATAGAGTTTTGGTACCTGAATAAATATAATTTTAAATTTTTAGGAATAACCTGAAGAGTGCTCATAAGTACTAGATCTGTTAAAGACTTTTAGTAGCCAATATTAATGGAATGGTAGACAAAAATCTGTGAGACCGACACCACAATGTAAAAATGTAACATGGAACAAAAAATGCTAAGAGTAAAGCAGAAGTAAATATCATAATGCGAGAATAAAAGTTACTAATGAATTAACAAATTACTAATTGTTGGCATACACTTAGACTAGATTTAAAAAAAGAAAGCAAGTGGGACATATAGAATGATATTCCCAAGGGGCTAAAGCATAGAGTGAGCGTTACAATGCATCGCTTATCGATTACGCCCTGCAATTGCACTGCAAAAATACTTAAATAGAAATCGATAGACGAGGTCGAAACCATTTTTACATTTGTATTAGTTATGTAAATACCAGTATCCCGAAGCAGAAAGAGTGAGATCAACCCGAAAAGCCCAGTTAGCTATGAAAGCTTTTTTATCCTTTTAATTCAATTTACCTAAAGTGTGATCGCCAATTGGTATCTAAACGAGTTTTTTGAGGAAAGTTAGAGTAGACGGTGACGTGAATGCAAAATTATTTTTGGTAATTCGTATAAAAACTTAAATTCTGTATTATTTGGCTGGTGAATTAATTTAAAGTTTCTAGGACTCATGAGTTGCTCAAAATAAAGTTTAACTGCACTATGTATAAATACTAACAAGGTTTATGCGTCCTAAGTATAGTGCGGTTTAGAAACTTTCTTAAATTATTCTTAAACATATTCTTAAACAAGTCATTTGTGCTTAAATATTTTGAGCGAAGTGGGGCAAATTTTGACCTCATTCCGATAACGAGTAACTCGTGTCAGCATGCAATGATGAGATCAATTCAGCATAGACGTCTAACTCGTCCGCCATCCGTAGGGCATCCAAACATCCAACAAATGTTTTTGTTGAAAAACAGTTTTCACTGAAATTTAAATTCATCAATTAAAACCATATTGAAAGTAGTTGTGTAACTTTACATGCCTGTGAAATTTTTATCAGTTTAGTTTTTAACCGTAACCAGATATTAAAGATAAAGATAAAAATAAAAACCCGTTTAACGTCTGATACCGCTCGTAGGCCTTACAGACTACATTCGTTCTTATCTTTGTTGTTGTGCAATTGGGTACGATGTTCAGAGCAGAGGATTTGTATGAAGACTGTCCATTGCAGTAGAGTGAAGGATAGTCCGTATTAGAGTCCGTAACAACTGCAACTCATTCTGGGTCCCACTCAGCCGCGAACAGCGCCATCCTCTGTCGTCCCATGTCCCTCCGTAACCAGATATGATTACCCTATTCCGTTGGATTTTCCAAGTTCAAGAATTACAGAAAGGACTCGAATGCAAGGGCGAACGCTTCACGATTTTGCGTGTCATCCTTGCGCAGGGATTCCGCCTTTGGAGCTCGAAGGAGAAGGTTGTGTGGACAGTGGTCTGCAGAGAGAATTGTATTCACATTACAATACGCACTGCACATCCACTGTTTTTATTCACATTATTTAATTATACTCTGTATTTTAAGATGAAATAAGCTCTATGGGCGAAAGCCAGAAGAGCTTGAATAAATACACATTCATTCATTCATTCATTCATTCATGCAAGGGCGAGCCTTACTCCTAAAACTCAACAAGCAACTAATTAAGAACGTGTCACAAACTTGGAAATTGTATTGACTCTAAACATATTCAGATATTGAAATTACGTTGGTTGGCCGAGAAAACATTTCATATAAAAAGCAGGGCAGATGCAAAGTTAATACTGTGATATTTTCCTCTTTCCCGTCAACCCATTTCATATTATTAATTATTTTTGTGGTTTCATCAAACAAGTTTTTCGTTGGCCTGAATATTTAACTTAATTAGTCTATTTATAAACCCTCCTGTTTTATGTATTCTCAACTGATCACGGCTGACTAGTTTGGCATACCGGGATTAAAGAAGAGACTAGTGACAGGCACGCGTCATTAGCTGAACTCGCATCCTGCTTTTGTCGACTTTGATGCATAAGAAATGTTTATTGAAATGTTGTTGAAATCAGCATTTTACCTGCAAAGTGAATGAAGCTGAGGTTCGCGGTAAAGGTTGTAACAATCATCGCAGACCCTGTCAAGTCTCGCAAAAATGCCTTTGTCATAAAAACCTTTGCATCGAATGTCAAATAAGGATCGTTTGCTCAATGGACGTCTCCCGGCGACGAAGCCATGGGCAGAACTTATGCAAATTAGTAGGAAAATCGCAGTTGTCAACATGGCGACTGTCCCATTCAATTTGCGACGGCAAGAATTTGTTGAATTATGTGTGGAGACCATATCTTTATGCTGCAATTTCTGGCAAAAAAATTAAGAAACATTGAAGTTTTATTAAATTATTTCAGATGGTTTTTATATATTCATATGAGAAAAAGTTCGGTTCGAGATGTGAAGGTAGACAGACGTGCCTGCTACTCGTGTCTCATTCATTCGGTTATCACTCCTTGCATTGCTCAAGTATTTAGTCCCAGTACATCTTACATTAGTGAGAACCTAATGAGTACACCAAACCCCGAACCAGAATCGTTAAAAAGAAATAGAAGTGCATTATCAAGTGATAGTAGCCCAGAGAATTGGTCTTCAATAAAAAGAGTCCAGGTCGAGGAAAGCATGGAGCCAGTCACGAAGAATGACCTCAACAATTTGAGGCTTTTAATCCAGCAAGATTTTAAAGCAGCAACGGACCCTTTTCTTGAGAAATTGGCAAAGGTTGAAGAACGAGTGGCAAAGTGTGAAAAGTTTGACCTTGTAAAAAATATAGTAATCTTTGGGCTGAAGGAAGATCCAAACGAATCCATCAAAATGCAATTAGAAGCATTGGAAATGCTCTGGCAGAAGGTTGGAATTAAAGATAAACTACTTATTGATAATGTTTATCGCAAAGGACCTATCAAACCTGGAATCAACAGGCCACTAGCAGTCAAATTTGTCAAAATGATTGATAAAAGACAAGTTATGTCCAAGAAAGCAGTGCTAGGGAAGGACAAAATTTTCATTAATGACCAGTTGAGTCGTGATGAGCAAGTTGTCAACAAAATGCTAAGGAATAAATTGAGAGAAGCCAAGACTGTTGACAACACTTTGACTGGCTCCATAAGGGACAACTCTCTATTCATAAAATCTGGAGGAGTCATCATTAAAAAGTTCAAGGTCAACGCAGTGGGCCATATTGTCGAATACTGAAAATTAGCACCCATAGAGCACAATGTAAATAAATCAGAATTATCCATTATTTCATGGAATGTAGAAGGAATTAAAAACTTGTATAATTTGGGCAAAAGACAAAGTGAAAATATCTTTAAATCTCATATTGTGTGTCTGCAAGAAACTTGGTCATTAGAGAGCATGGATCTAAAGGGGAAGTTGATTAATCATAAGATAATTCAATCCAAAGCAGAAAGACTCGGTCGAAGAGGAAGAGGAATTGGAGGAATTTGTACTCTTTATGATATGAAAAAACTCGAGTGCGTGCAGCACAAAGTGAATCCCAACTATATATTAACTGTGCTATGTGACAGGCAATCAAAAGTGTCTTATCTAGTTCTGAATACTTATATTCAACCAGTGCAAGCCAAGGACAGTGTACTAGACGAGATTACTGAACTTATTACCTCCAAATTAGAAGCCATGCCCAGTACTAATTTAATTTTGTGTGGCGACCTGAATTCAAGGGTAGGACAGACAAATTCCAGAAGCAATGCAATGCCAACAAGCAATGTAGTTAAACCAAGTCGAGAAAGTCAAGACTCAACAATCACAAGGAGAGGTATACAACTCGTAAATATGATGGAGGAGTTAGACTTGACCATAATGAATGGGAGAACAGTTGGAGACTTAGCTGGGGAATTTACACACATAGGTCCGACCGGAAAAAGTTGCATAGACAGCAAGATAGTTGTAATAACTCGACTATAAAATTGACTCAAGCTTTGAAAGTCCTCCCTGTAGTTATATCGTCCCACTTTCCAGTTCAATTACTAATTGGTAAGAGTATGAGTAATGAGTTCGTAGGTCAGCCAAAATTCCGATGGAAAAATGACGTGAAGGCGGAATACACAGAGAGCATTACTCATAAATTGAGCATTTCGGAGATAAGCACAATAAACCAGTACAACGAGATCATTTCAAATGCAGCAGCGGAAAATAAAATGGTTATACACAACAGTCCAAGTATGTCGCAGCTGTGGTTTGATGAAGCCTGTCGCCAAGCCAATTCTAAAGTCAAAAAAGCACTGAAGGACGCGAAAGTGAGTAATTGGCAAGAGGATAAACGCCTGAATTATAACCAAATGCGTAAAAATTACAAAGTACTATTAGAGGATAAGAAAAGGACGTATACTGAGAAGCTCAAGCTGGACATTAATAACTGTAACAAACCACATGAGTTCTGGAGTGCTGTTAGAAAATGGAACAGGAGTAATTTACCAAGTAATAGACTATCAGAAAAAGTGTGGACAGATTTTTACGGCAAACTGTTACCCCCACCAGAGCCTGCATTACAGATTGTCAACTGTCGTCATCAGACCTTAGATACACCCTTTACCTTGAGAGAATTAGAGAATTCGCTTAATAAATTATCAAATAACAAGGCTCCGGGACCTGATTCAATAACTAATGAATTCTACAAAAATCTTCCAGACCATGGTAAAGAAAAATTACTTGACTTACTAAATGGAATATGGGAAAATGAAATAATTCCTGAAGATTGGCCACTATCTATTACTGCAATGCTCTTCAAAAAGGGTGATCTAGATGATCCTGCAAATTATCGTCCCATCGCTCTATTAAACTCGACTCTAAAAATATTCACACAAATGATAAATGAAAGACTGACAGAATGGGCCGAGGAAAACAAAATTTTACCGGAAGAACAAGGCGGGTTCCGAAAGAGAAGAGGCTGTGAAGACCAGATTTTTAACCTGATGGCAGCCATTCAATTGTCAACCAGGAAGAAGGGTAAATTGTATGCATTATTCATTGACTTTGAACGTGCCTTTCCTTCAATTCCTCATAACAAGTTATGGACAAAACTGCTTTCACTTGGAGTATCAGGAAAGATAGTTAGGATTTTACAATTGCTATATCAAGGAGGAAGAACAAAAATAAGATTGGAAAATAATCTCAGCAAAGAAATCAACGTGACGAATGGTCTAATGCAGGGGGAAATTCTATCACCGCTACTCTTCAGCCTGTACATTAGTGACATTGCAGACATCCTTAAAAACTCTCATATATCGGGTGTTCCCCTTTTGTTGAACTCGGTTTTGCATTTATTACTCTACGCGGACGACATGGTGCTGATGGCCAAAAGTGCAAATGCCTTACAACTCAAAATCAATATTTTATGCAAATACTTTAGTGAGCTAGGACTGAAGGTCAATTTAGCAAAAACCAAAATAGTGGTGTTTAGAAGAGGAGGACAAGTGCCTGTACATGCACCCTTCCACTATAACAATCAACCGCTAGAAACAGTGAATTCTTATGTATATCTAGGTGTCCTATTTTCTAGTTCAGGACTTTTTCGCAAGGCAGCAGAAGACTTTAAAAGTAAAGGTTTTAGAGCATTAGGCTCAATTTGGAATGTATTTTGTAAAGGAAAAATAGAAAATTGGAATTCTCATTTAAAACTATTCAATTCGGTGGTCACCACAACGGCACTATATTGTGCGCATATTTGGGGTCATGGGTATGAAGAAATCATCGAGCAAGTCCAAACCAAATTTATTAAAAAATTACTTAAAATTAGCACTTTTGTTAGTAACTACGTAGCTCGGCTAGAAGTGAATATACAAAAACTGGAGGCTCAAATTGCAAAACAAACTCTCGGGTATTGGCAAAAGATTCAAGCTATGGAGGACTCCAGAATACCAAAAATGTTATACTCGCTGCTACTTAGAACCTGTGATTGTGTAGAGGATAAAAGATACAACTGGGTACAGTCTCTCAAATTAATTCTTGCTAAAGCCAACTGTTCAAATGCCTTTTCTGACCCAGGAAGATTAGATTTAAATGTAGCTTTGAACCAATTAAGTAATAATCTCAGACACGAAGACATCTGCAGACTCACAAGATCAACTAACTTCAGTTTTTATAATTCTATTTTGGAAGACAATGGTGCTAGTTACATTAAGCAGAACCAGTCGTTAGCTAGAGTTAGGATGCTTTCGCAATGCCGTCTAAACAAAGGAGTTTTTGTAACAAAAAATGCAATTCATAGATTAAATACCGATAATATATGTACTTTTTGTAACATGCAAGAGAAGGAAGATTTGTTTCACTTTCTATTTCAATGCAGAATACATGACAGTTCAAGGAAGGCTCTCCTAAATAATTATACTTACAACTTAAGTACTGGTCAACTGAATAGGGAAAATTGGCACAAAGGCATAGTATGGAATGATAAAATCGAATGTAAGAAATTAGTTAGTTTCATTATATGTAGTTTGAATAGACGAATATTCATTCAAGAATTAGCGGAAGAAGTTTAGCTTTAATCATCAGATTTAATATAATTGCCGAACTCTGTTTTCTTTATTATTTGTAAAACTTGAAGAATGTGCTCTATGGGTATTACCTGGAAGAGCTAATAAACTTTATTACTACTACTACTACTATTTAGCTTTGATCCGTACCCTCAATGAGGGACAGAGAAAATTTTTCCTCCACTTGATTTATTCTATTCGGCTTGGACAAACAGAAGACTTGTATAATTTTGTCATGGGTGGAGCAGGTGTTGGCAAAAGCCATCTGATCACTGCCAT
>WJEZ01002588.1:0-13083 GCA_009869925.1 Thalassaphorura encarpata | reverse complement strand
TCTGAAACAACAGGGTCCAAGGGGTTCTAAAATCCAAGTTGTAATCTTAGATGCTGTGACTCAACCATTTTCATTCATTTATTCTGATTATGTCATGATTGCTCGCAGTGGAAATTTCTCTTTTGTGGACAGGTACGTTGTGTTGTTGAAAAATATAGACTTAAAGGTCAGTAGTCAAAGGTCAATTTGTAATTCCGAAACATTTTTTGGTAGACTGTCTGGAGACATGAGCGAAAAAACTCCAATTGTCATCACTTCCAATGAGAACAAATTAGGAATTCGATTCCGTTCAAATTCACTTTTCAATTTCCGTGGATTCAAGTTACAATATTTGGTGAGGCTAGAGGTCAAAGGTCAAATCGATTGAAATTATTAGTTCTTTGAAATTTTTCTAGGTTGTGCCTGACGAGCATGACAAACGCTTCGGAAATTCTGAGATTCCTGTCTTTGACGGTAATAGTGAAAAATACTAATTTTAAAATCTTCTATTAAATGTACTGACTAATAAATTTATTTTAAGGTGTCTGTGGACAATCCTATTCTGATTTCCCACCACCGGATTACGCATCCGACGACGTGCCCGTAGGGTCACCTCTTAAATCCTCTGTTCCATCAGGGTCAGATTCATCTGGCTCTAGCCAAGCCCAAGCCCATGCACCAGTCATTTACCCAATCATAAAACCCAACAAGAAAACTGGACCTGTTTACACAGTGGGTGGAATTGACATTTTGAAATATGCTTATCCATGGATGGTGGCTTTGCTAATTGATGGAAAACATTTCTGTGGAGGTTCACTCATTGATGATCAACACGTCGTCACTGCTGCTCATTGTACTTATAGGTCTGCCACACAACTAAAGGTCAAAGGCCAAATTCAATTTTACCCTAATTTTTATTCTTAGAACTTGATGGAAAACATTTCTGCGGAGGTTCACTCATTGATGATCAACACGTCGTCACTGCTGCTCATTGTACTTATAGGTCTGCCACACAACTAAAGGTCAAAGGCCAAATTCAATTTTACCCTAATTTTTGTTCTTAGAACGTCTCAAATATCCTTGATGTTGGGAAGTTATAAAATTAATGCAGTAAGGGCTGGAGAAGAAGATGGTCGCATGGTATTCAATGTATCTCGTCGTAATGTATTTCAACATCCGGAATATAATCCAAATACCCATGCCTACGATATCAGCATTATTCGACTTCCACAGAGAATTCATTTTAATGGTATTACACAAACTAAAGACTTAGTAGGTATATTTAACGCGTAAAATTACTCTAGATCGAATTAAGCCTGTTTGCCTTCCAAATCGTCACTATATCGGCCGAATGTTCACGGATGACTTGATGTACGTCTCTGGCTGGGGTCAACCCAAAGACTGTATGACCAATTAATTAATAAATTACTTGACTTTTGAATTAAATAAGCTTTCTAATGTCTTACAGCGGCTACTCGTGCAGCTCCTTATCTAAAAGAATCTGAAGTACGCGTCGTGCCCAATAATGAATGTCGAGTTGCATTCAGGGGAGTTGTCAATGGAAATTTGATTTGTACGTCGACAAGGGAAGAAGCTTCACCATGCAAGGTATTTCAAATAAAATATTTATAAATATTATGAGTTTTGTATTATAAAATTATTTATTAGGGAGACTCTGGTGGACCTTTGATGATTAAGCAAGACAGTGGACTTGGGCCATACTACACTCAAATTGGAATCGTTTCCTTTGGGGCCATCACTTGTGAGAGTGGATTACCCATGGGATATACCCGCCTGACTGCATTCCTCGATTTTATCAATGAGGTCACTGGCAAAAATCTTTAAATGAGATGAATTTAAGTTAAATACTTATGGCTTGTTGTGCTGGGTTGGGTTCTTTGTGGTGTTGAATAGAAATAAATGAATTTCGTTCATATCATCTTAAAATTCGTCAATAATTTATTTTGAAACTTTCGAATTTCGAGCAGTAGTTGGCAAATAAAATTAGGCAACTTAATTTAATTGGTAACAATTTAGTTGCACTGATTTTTATCACATTCTTTTATGGCTTAGGGCTTTGCTATATTACAACTCTATAAATTCTTCACCCATGACCTTGTTCAAACAGCAACTAAAAATATTTCCTTTACTTTTAATATTTTCTGCAATTACACTATCCACACTTCCAAATCCCATCTCATTACCAGTAACTGCATGTGGATCAGCACAATTTGTAGTTGCAACAATTCCACTGACTTGGGGACCAACTTTCAATGCATCATCTCTGCTAAATGAAAAATCAAATCCGTATCTAGATTTGAGTTGGTTCAACCGACGAATGCTGTGTTGATCCTCATGGAAAAATGGAAACTCAAAATGCTTGATTGCAGAAATTCCGTTAGTGAAATGTTTTTCAAATAAAACTTCCAATCCATCAATGACCCCTGATAAAATATGACGCTCGAGTAGGTATTTGTATTTTCCTCCAAAGTAGCCAGTGCCGTATTTGAGGAATTTGAAATGTACAGACGATTCACCATCTCGATGAGCAACTTGATTCAATGCAAGAGCACACAATACGACGTCTTGACTGACAAATTTTTTGTAGGCCAAAATGTCAAAATAAACATTCCATGGGGTCAGCTCAAATCTTCCGGTTTGATCAGCTGCAGCTTCTTGGAATGATTTGCATCGGGGTTTACCAACAACGTTGTCAAAAATTAGGTCATCTAACAAACCGATGTGCTCGGGATTTTCTTGGACAAGAACTAATCTTCCAGTATTGTACGGTTGTTGGAATTGAAGTCCTGATAAATCCACGATGTACACTTTGGCAGCTTGTTTACATCGAGGGCTAGTACTAGGATATCCACCGTAATGTGTAGTTTCGTCCATTCCAATAATAATCGTTTGGCGAACCAAATCTCGGAGTGCAAGAATAATTTTTCGATCTGCAAGGGCTGGTAGATACCTTAAAAAATCGATTATTCCTGTTACATTGTGGGACTCAGTTCGGGAGATTTTCTGTAGTTGAACTAGAGAAATCCGTTCCTTGAGCTGAAACTCTTCAATAACTTTGGCCTCTTTATCAATTACCATAAACTGTATTCCAGCCATGGATTTCCCCAACTCGTCTAAAGCTTCTTGGACCCATCCGGTTGCAAAAACTGTAATTTTTGGATTCTGGGAACTTTCGACGTCCTTGAATCTTTGATCGTGGCGAAGGGCGATGAATGAAGGCCTGGTAGGCATATTTTTGTTAGTGGATTTATTGGAATCTAAAATTTCATAGTAGTCAAATGAATTAATTTCACAATAATCGGCATTGATAATAAAAATTGAACTTACAAAATAATTTCGGCGTAAGGACACTTGCGTATAAATTAGAAGAACTCAAGAATTTTTGGTTCTTTGTGGAATGTGGATTTCTTAATTTTTGCAAAACTAATTGTTTTTTTATTTTTATAACAAATCTAGAAAAAGATTTCATTTGATAAAAATATTCAAATTTCGGGCATGCGTAAATTCAATGACTTTTCGTCTTACTTTCAACTCAAGTTAGAAATTTCAGAAACTATTCCTTCAAATCCTGGAAAAAAAATAAAAATCTTAGATTTCTCTAACTTCTAAAAAATTTTGGAAAATGTGAAGAAAATTGTTTCCTATTTTGCGTTAAACGATTAGCGTTAAGTCAGTTTAATGGATTCAACGGCAAAATCAATCAGCTTCTTTTTAAAACCAAATTCCGTTTCAGTTCTGAAAACTGAATTTACTTTCTCTTGTTTTTGATTTGTAATTGTACAATTCAATTTTTGTTATTTGTCAAAAGTCAATGGATAAAAAGATCCTTTTTCCTTCCTTCCTTAGTGCTTCATGCTGGGTTCCTTGTAACCATTACGAGCGATGTAGTGGAGAAGGTAATCCTTCCGCACAGGATGAGCAATACTAAATGCAACAGCTGGAAATAAAACCAATTTAATTTAATGTTTTATCATAACGCTAAACACTTCAGCTTAAATTTACCAGTAGCTGTTGAGTTAAGCATTTGGAAAGGATTTGTCAGTTCGTTCTCGAAGAAAACACCAAGATTTTCCATCAAAGTTGCATTCAATAATTTTTCCATCTAATTCAGCCACTTGTTTCGGGAGTGGGCGCATTACCCCAAATGGGGTTGCCAATTGACCAACATAAAGTTCACCGACCCTCGTGGGTAAAATTCTGGAAAAGAAAAAATAAGAATAAGAACCTGCCAAGGAAGATTTTTTCAGTAACACTAATATTATTTCTTACCCTTCTCCAGTGAGTCGACATACTTTGAGGCGAAAATCGATTGTATTTAGCTCAGGTGGTTTCCATTTTAGCACGGCATCACATCGCCCACATTCATAAGGCTAGGCATCATCATTTAGCATTTGTATTTAAATTTTATAAGAATTTGTGTACAGCTCTTTATGAAAAATTACATCTCTCAAGGGTTGGAAAATGACTCCATCGGGCTCATGCGGAAGCTGGAATTTCCCATTCAGGATTTTTTCACAATTGTCTACCGGCCAAAAGTCCTTGAGTCTCACACCAAAAGGCTCCTGTTGTCTGTCTATGATTTTTTTAGCGATAGCTTCATAGCGTGGCGTTACAATTTCATTCTAGATAAAAAAATTGTATTACACAATATGGAAATAGGACAATAATTCAAATCTTATATTTTACCTTAATACAGCCGAGTCTCCTTTGAAAATCAATTTTTCCAGTCTCATTTCCATTGAACATGATAGTGTCATAAATAAGGAATCGTGGTGTATTCACACCATTGACGACATCCATCACCATTTCCTAAAATAAAGCCAACAAATTACATGATTGTTCTGATCTTTGTATTTAGAAGTCAAAGGCTTACTCCCATCGCATAAAGTTTCCCTAATATGATCCATTAAGTTTCTCTTGGCTGGAAATGTGACGCCTTCGACTTTAAACACAGAATTGTCTCGATCCACAAAGTATACTCGACCAGGGCCATCGATCAGAAGTAAATATCTTGTGCCGTCTGCTTTCCAACTCACAAGATAAGGGGCTTCAGCCAATTTATGAATATTATTTATGTCCATAGACACTGGTTGCGAGCCGGGGAATCCAGTACTGCAAAAAAAAAACAATTTCAAAATTAAATTGTATATTGAATGAATAAAACTAAAATTTATTTACCTTGTCCATCCACACATTTGCTGAACTTTTTCTTGAATTTCTGACCTCTCATGAAAGTCTGTAACGACTTCTACACCACCAACACCTTCCATGAAAACTGGATTTTCTTTTACAAATTCTTTCCTCCTTTTCCTTCTTGGTTCACCACCATTCTGCTGTCTCCCATGACCTTGCCCACGACCGTAGCCTTGACCTTGGCCTTGACCTGAGTAATTCCCACCATCTTCGTCATCCTCTACCTCCTCTTCTTCGTCATCACCAGCCAGGTCGCTCTGGTGTAGCTGAAACTTCTTCATCCGCATCCCCATAGCGTGTCCAAAGTTCACGAATGTAGTCTCCCTTATAAATCCCAGGCGGTCTTAATTTTCCAAATAGGGCTACAGCTGTCGTGATGCTAAAATCAAATTCTTCAACGAGGAAAGCACAAACAAGGAACCCAGAGCGATTGAATCCATGAGTACAATGGACTCCAATATAGTCTGTATCATTTCTAGCTATAAAATCCCTGCATATCTGAATAAATTTTGAAGTTTGTTCCTTGGTAGGAGTTTCCCCATGTCCACGACATTGTAGTTTGACATATTCGGTGGAATGAAGAAGGGCTTTGGCGTCGTAAAATCGATCCGTATATGTCAAGTCTATCCATAGACCAATTTTGAGCTTGAAATATTAATTAATACAAGTTGGTTAAAGAGGAAAGTAATAGATGCGATAAATTATTGAATAAATGTTAAAATCTACTCACCTGTTTCATTTTCATATGATCTAATATCATACTTGGAGGAAATCGGCACTGGATTGGAACCACATCGTCATAACGTGGCGAATCCAGTGGAGTTTTAAATACAAGGAATTTATCAGCAATAAAACCCTCAGATTTTCTTGGACAATTAAGCCAACGTGGAGGAACTCCGCCACCGCGCTGCTGACGATGATTAGACATTCTACACGATTTTGTTTACTGATACTAGTGAAATTGGACTCTTCAACCCAATCTATTCAAAACTTGTTGGTCAACGATACTAAATCACCTGAAATAATTGCAATCGTAGTATGAATTTACTACAAAACATACATACCCAATCTATCCAAAATTTGTTGGTCAACGATACTAAATCACCTGAAATAATTGCAATCGTAGTATGAATTTACTACAAAACATACATGAAATATGATCTACTCCAATTTTGTAATTTCATACCTTGCTACATGCGTAATTTTTATGCTACATTCTTTGCAAACATCTCGGACAGATTTACGAAATAATTGTCCGAGTTTTGAAACAGTAATGAACGAAATACTTCAAAACTTTCACTTTTATAGCCAATTTGACGAACGAACGTCAATTTGTAGATCAGAATCAAAGTTCAAATTGAAATTTTCCCGCGATGGATTAGGGTAATTTTTCTCATTGCGGTCTCAAAGCTAAGTTTTCATATGAACAAATTCGGGCAGAAAAACACCGAATTCTCGGTTTTTTCTAATGAAAAATATTTTATTGTATTACCATTACTTTTTTTATTTTATTGTTTTCATATCACGGGTACTACAAATTTTATAATACAAAATTAGAGCATGCCCTCCATGCCTTCATTTAATTTATGAATCCAGGGTTCAATCAATCCAAATACTATAAATCCTATTTCTAAAAAATGACTGTAAAAAATAAGTAGTGCAGTTAAGTGTAGTGTAGTTATTAAATAACCTTTAGTATAATGGTTAATTTTTAATTATGATCGTTTACTATTATCAATATTTCTAAATTATTGTAAAGTATTATGTAGGCACCACCGGTTAGCCCTAGCCCTGACCAGGCTATTGGCTACTCAGGCAAAAAAATATGATACATAAAGCAATAGTTGAATATTGTAGAATAAACACCGATTTTTGACAGACTTTTCTCATTTTTGGCATGAACTGTAGACAAGTTGGACGGCATGTGCTTGGGCAGTACTTGTGTACTAAACAATAATGCGACTAGTGTCACAAGCACTTTGTAAAGAATCTCCATCACAATCACTTCTTGGACTAGGACGGGATATTTCTACGGGTGGTAGTGGTAACATGGGATCTCCACAGCTCCCTAAATCAACTGAGCAAAAGTTCAATGGCGGCGGCGAAAGCCCAAGGGCAACAATTTCAGAATCAGCACTCGTTTTACTTCGACAATGATTATCCACAATTTCGACTAGTCTCACTCTCTGATTAGTTCGCTGCCAATTTAGCCAGACTGTAAAGTGGAATCTGTAAATAATATTGTGTAGAAATTAATCATACACTTTATTAACTTGACGTGACCTTACTTGATAGTGACATGACACCAGGTCAAATAGACAGCAATGAGGAACAAAGATAGAACAATGAGTCCAACTGCTTCCCATCTTTCCCGAAGGTAATACTGCTCTGCTCCCAGAACACATAAATAAGTTGAGACGACGAGGAGTGGTGTAAGGAGGAAAAAACAAACTGTGTCAGCGATCAGATTTCTTACATTGAATTGATTGGATGAATCTTGAATGTACTACGGAAAAAAAAGGTCAAGAAGTTATTAACAATAACAACTACGCTTCCAAGAATTATTTTAGCCCATGTACCTCTACACAAGAGCGAGGTTCCCGAGTAGTATTGTATTGATGTTTACAAATTTCACATTTATCAGAATTTGAAGAGGTCAACCAATGTTCAAGACAAGTACGATGAATCAGAGCTGTTGTTCCTGCACATTCGCACGGAGCTACAAGATGTTCTTCTCGTTCACCTTTTAAAATTAAAATTAAAACTAATCCTAATTCCTAAGATTTTTAAATATATTTTTTAACTTACCTTCATGACAAATCCGGCAAAACGAGATACTACTTGCATTGGACCCACAAGGTGAAACTTTTGACCTGGGTTTCCCACCATTGACACTACCGGTGTCACCTGCCGTTGCCATANATTTTTTAACTTGCCTTCATGACAAATCCGGCAAAACGAGATACTACTTGCATTGGACCCACAAGGTGAAACTTTTGACCTGGGTTTCCCACCATTGACACTACCGGTGTCACCTGCCGTTGCCATATAAAACTCGGACCCACCATTCAATTCTGACATGTCAACCCCCGTCAGGGGTAATTCTGCAGAATCTGTTTGACCTTGGCCTATTTTATCATCTCCGTCTTCACTCAAACCCGGAGCAGCTGCATTTGAAAAAATCCCAAGCCTTGGAAAATTTGGTGGATATTTTGGACTCGTTGCGACCCGACGATATGACTCCATCAAAATTAATTAACACCAGGCCTTAGTAATTTTTCTTTTGCACTGCTACAAAACTGTTGACTGTGACTGATATGAAAACACTTGCAAAATAAAAAAGTCCGGCGTGGCTTGGGTTATTCCACTGTGCTGCTGCTTAGTTTTCCTGTGGCGTCGTGGTTATTTTTTTTTGCCTTGCTTGATTTGATTTGACTTTTTTGGTTTAATTTGATAAATAATAAATAAATTATCCTCCTGCTAGACCAAATGGAAAGAGTTGTTGTTGTGATATGTAGCAGTGGATGTGGTTGGAGCCAAGAAAGAAAAATGAATATAAGATAAAAATTAATTCAAGTCAGTCAGCCTAGTCGGCGACCTAGCCAAGTGTTGAGTGACGAATGAGTCAACCAGACCACAAATCATACAAATAACATGTTAACTACTTTATATACTACTGTACAGTACATAAGACCACCAAGACAAGGGCAAGACATGGACGGACACGGACATACACTGGAAATGGTCTTCTGTCTACTCAGGTTTTATTAATGCTTCGCTTCATCTACTCTCCCTGTGAAATTTTATTCTAATTCTTTATTCTCATGAAAAATGTAAACTCGGCAATCGCAGTCTACTGTGGGAAAAATATGTAAGGATTTGACGTGATCAGAAAATATTGAATACAGGAAAGAGATACGTATGGATGGCTAGACGCTAGGCTGGTTAAATTCTTATTCTGAATCTTGATCTCTTTTTATTCATTTTATATAAAAATGTGACTACTGGTTCACCACTAACACTAACACTAAGCTAGTAAAGCAGCACTAGCTAGCATCACAGAATTACATAACACGACGCTTTCCGTTGAAATACTTTTACATGGAAATGCGGGATCAACATTTTGCAATTGTGAAGCTGAAAGACAGAAATACACACAAGTCACTTTAGACTATAGACTAGTAGTTTTTGACCTATCTCTAGTGTCTTTAAATAACTTGGCTACCAAGCCAAGATTATGATTTTAATGCGAACGCCCCATTAATTACTAAATAGTTTGATTTTCTCAAGAACGTGAATTCTTAGAATGTGACATTCCTCTAACTGTGAAGAGATATCATTGTTAACACATTTACGTACCAGGAATCAAGCTGAAGAATTGCGTAAATGCATGTGGGTGATAGAGTGTTAGATTTAATCTATTTATCCAGAATTTAATTAAATGGTTTAAATACTTTGCTATCACTTCTTAGAACCCTCAGCATTAGCACGTCTGCTAAAATGAAGCAGTAGTATCATATTTCGTATTTTCCTGAAACTGTGCTGTAAGTGTTAAGCGTGCAGTACGTACGAATTAAGGTGATTCGAATAAAGTCAACTCTATTCAAAGGCGTTTACTGCTAAAATATTAGTCAATAGGAAGTTCAATATGCAAAAGAAAGTCCAGTGCAGATTTAATGTGAATTTTTAAATTACAAGAATTTTTAAATGGTTACAAGGAGCTCAAATATGTTATACGTAAAATTAAGTTAAAAGTCAACTGAATTCATCAAAAATCCGGTACGAGTTCCCTGCGACCAGTCTGCTCCACATTATTTCTGGAATTATGGCGTCTTGACCATGTCGAGTCATCACTACTGATGCTGATCGCATCTGATTTCTGCAAAATTATACATGCTTTGCCGGTATAGGAATAAAAACTTATTTTCACAGAATTAAAACTAAGACAAAAAATTGACAGACCTTCGTAAATTTGAATTTGGAAGAGTTAGAGTTTGTCCTTGTTGCAGAAGTTGACATTGTGACCCAAGCTGGAAGTTTACCACCGAGAGCTTCACGTACTTTTTGGTTCAGCAGGCAATGGAATACGAATACAAATATGCCCTGTACAAGATCAATTCGTTCAAGCCTTGCACGCACTGAATAGCAAGATTATTTTATTTGAAAACGAGTTAGTTAATCTTTTTACCTGCGAAGCATTCAGTATTGTGAAAATATATGCTCCAATTTGCGAGATGGTTTTATTCGGAATAGCCATCAGGAATCCAAATGACCAAGTCGTACCAAGAATGACAGTGACACCAAAAGCTCCACGAATCCAAGAACTAGAAAAATAATATTACAATCGAAATGAAGCATAGTGACTGAAATACTTTATCTTACATCAAGGATTGCTTCCGTTTCTCTCCATTTTGTGATTTCGGGGCACGCTGCATATCTAATGCTTTTCTTAGAGTCATGATCAAGACGAATAAATTTACCTGTGATAACCCACAGAACTTAATTTAGCTACAGTATAAAGCCAAAAAGCTACCAGAGATTTACCAGAGAAATTAAGGCGACAGGACCCATGAAACCCCATTTGTAATTGCCCTCAAGCCAACAGCTATACATTGGTTTTATTCGGAATAGCCATGAGGAATCCAAATGACCAAGTCGTACCAAGAATGACAGTGACACCAAAAGCTCCACGAATCCAAGAACTAGAAAAATAATATTACAATCGAAATGATGCATAGTGACTGAAATACTTTATCATACATCAAGGATTGCTTCCGTTTCTGTCCATTTTGCGATTTCGGGGTACGCTGCATATCTGATGCTTTTCTTAGAGTCATGATCAAGACGAATAAATTCACCTGTGATAAGCCAGAAAATTTAATTTGACTATAGACCCAAAAAAAACACACTAGCTAGTAATTTACCAGAGAAATTAAGGCGACAGGACCCATGAAACCCCATTTGTAATTGCCCTCAAGCCAACAACTATACAAAATATTTCAATTGAGTATAATCGCCTCGATTTTTAATTACATCCAATAATTTCTTACAATTCATCCCCGCCGTATGCTTTCTCTCCTTTAATTAAACCAATTCCATAAGTTCCACCAACAACTGCAAGCGGAATCACAATGGCAGCTGCCCGTTGATAATTCATGTAATGACGTTGAGTGTCAAAAACCAAAATGACCATTCGGTACAGCAGTAACCCTTCAAGTCCCATCCAAACGAAGGCACTCAAGAAAACCAAATGAGTGACGATGGCTACGATCGAACAGAGTACCTTAAAATAAAGTATTTTGAAAAGCAGAATAAAAATTTTGAATTTTTGAATTTTGACACTACATCTCCAAGCCAAATGTAACTCCTGTCCATGAGAGTGATGACGAGAATCATTCCAATTAAAAGGGTAATGCACAAATTCCGAGTTATTGTGGTACGAGGACCCTGGACATCTTTGATTCGGCTCAAGACGAAAATAGACATCACTAGGCATAGGCAGGAAATTGGAGATAGAATAAACGTAAGGAGTTCTAACCAAAATTCTTTGCCCTACGAAAAATTTACTGATTAGAATAAACTTTACCATTTTTCATGAGAGTTTGATCATATTACTTCATAATTGTGAACGTCCATCAAGAGTGCAAAAGCAGTCAAATGGCTACACTCACAAATTGTCTGAGTTTCTCCAGTCTCAACCACTTTGCAGCCAAGGGATGACCAATCCCTGAATTATCAGGATAATTACTTACAATTGTGCTAAAATATATTTTTTAAACATGTCTATACTTTATATTGACATCCCAATACATGCAAGCCGCTGACGTTTTAATTCCTTTGGCTCTTTCTCCGTCATGAAGTTTACGACGGACTGGGCGTTCAGAATTGCCCCACGCTCTGACATCATGCTCAAAAATTATCCGAACCCCTTTCCCTATAAAAGAAGTAAAAAAGTATCACAGAAAATTAAAAAAATTTTGAATTTTTTCCAATTTTTACCCGAAAATTCAGTTCCATTAGTCTGATTTCCAAAAGTGAATGAAATCATATCTCCATTCATGATTGTTTTTCGCTCCATGCACGCATCTGCTTCAATTGTACAATTATCAGTGATATGATCAGGTTCGGGGTCAAATAAAAGAGATGCGTTCGCAACACAAAGTCGTATTCCTACAAATTCAACTTCGTCTATATCCTCAAGAGAAGAACTTAGACTATCAGCCCAGTCATTTGGCAATTCAATGTAGGTTTTCCCTGAATTCGCATCAGCATCTCGAGGAAAACGTAGTATTTGACCTTTACTCCTTGATTTTAGCACGACGCCAGTCTCAGTATTAAATTGTGAATCTGTGTTATTTGGTGCATAATGATAGACCCGATCATTTCTCAACCCATTTCGTTCATTTATGAATTTCGTCGAGATTATGAACAAGGAATCTTCGATTACGTTCATGAGTTGATACCCCGTCGTTGATTTTTCTTCCTGTGTAAATATAAATGAGACAGACGTTTAGTTGCAAAATATAATACATTAATTAACTTACCGCTGTTAATTGCTTCCAAACTTCCGGATAAACCAAAACTTTCTCAGTAATAGAAGTAACGACAGAAATCAGTTCTTCATATTGACCAATTTCCTCATCCTGCACAAGTTTCACAATCTGAAGTCCCATATCCATGACATCATCAATTTGGTGGCCAAAATAATAAGATTCTTCATCCCATTCTTTAGCCTTTTCACATCTATAGTCAATTTCTTTCAAGAGTGCCACAGCCTTAGCAAAATTCAAATCTGTTTCCGACTAAATTGTAAAAAATATTTAAGTATACACCAAAGGCCGACTCTTCTTTCAACTTAGTAATAAAGGTTTTACCACTAGTTCATTCTTC
>WJEZ01002587.1:0-13086 GCA_009869925.1 Thalassaphorura encarpata | reverse complement strand
AGTAAATTCCTTGCCATTCATGACCTTAAGCCATAACGATAGACCTAACCATACCATTGCTATTCAATATTTTGTTATATCTCAACAACCCTTGGTCCGATTTTGGAAATTCGAACATTCACAGACTCAGGAAAAATAGGGGGATATTAGCGACGTGTATTGGGTAAAGTATTATATCGAATTAATTGTTAAGTAATTAATGTAAAACAGCATCCTTCGTTTCAATATTTGCCAAATTGATTAGAATGAATATTTCATAAAATTACACCCGTAAATACCGTATATCTCCGCCTCGTGTAACGGACAACTTAGGGTGGTTTCTGACATCTTTTGAGTCGATATCGCAACATTTTTATGAATTCTTTATAAAAAAGCAAATCTGCCACCCTGCGTAGGGTAAATAGTCAACCATCCACCAAACATTTTGAACATTTTAAGCTATCAATAATAAAAATCTGTCCGGCAGACTCGGAAGACAAGCTGTGACGGACAAACAGATGGACATACAAGGCCTGAATTTTGTGTAATGGGAGACCAATATGTATTGTCTCCCCCCCCCCTTAGGGCCTAAACTACAAAACCCACAGCTATGAGTGATGGATCGTTGGAAAGCTTCGGAAAAACTGGATCTCTGGTAAAAATTTCAGAAAATTCTGATAACACCATCGCGCGCGGCGCGCAAAGAAAGAAAAAAATTCGAAAATGTCAATTTCTTCCATACCTTGCCTTGTTCGCCTTCCCTCCATGCTCAAAGCAAGGAATTTAAATTTTTTTGCTCTTCCTGTATATTTTCTGGTTTAGGATTTCAAATTTTAAGTTATTTTATGCTGAAATTTTTGAACTGGCAAATGTGCCTGGTGATACGTGAGAATGGGTGCGAGCTCGACAGCATTTCTTCGATCTTCCAAGCTTTGGATTTCGTGTCACCAATTCGCAAATTTCAGACAAAATAACTTAAAATTTGAAATCCTAAACCAAAAAACGAAAAGGAAGAACAAAAAATTTAAAATCCTTGCTTTGACATGAAAGGAAGGCGAACACGGCAAGGTAAGGGAGAAATTGACATTTTTAGGTTATTTTCTTACTTTGCGCGCCGCGCGCGATGGTGCTATCAGAATTTTCCGAAATTTTTACTAGAGATCCAGTTTTTCCTAAGCTTTCCAACGATCCATCACTCATAGCAGTGGGTTTTGTAGTTTAGTCCCTAGGGGAGGGAGACAATACATATTGGTCACCGGGTACATGAATTATTGTCTAATTTAATTACCGTCATGATTTCCCCACTGCCCCCGAATTCTGCTTGGAGGCTCGTCACATTTATAGTATTTGTATTGGTTGGGTTGGACTCAGGAAAATAATAAAAGATTTCCACTGAATCATCTTTTAGAATATTGTCGTAGATTTGTGTCACTTTCACTTGTGCCACTGCATGAATCACGGTTGCCGTAATATTCACACATTCTAATTCTAACTCCACTCCAACTGGTTTCCCATCTTTTGAACCTGAACCTGACTTGGATACATTTTGAATAATAAATCCGACCAGTCCATTTCTAATACCTAGGCTCCTAGCTAAATTTAAATCCATTTCAAAACAGATTTTATTTAAATATGGTCATTTCCAATGGTTAAAATTGTGCAGTGAAGCAAAAAATGTGATTTGCCTAGGCTTATATGTAATGTAGACGGATTTTGCAGACTGTGTGAATTTTCCACACGTACACATCTAATGTCATTTTTATTATTCAAGGTTAGCACTGCGTTTGTGAGTGCTTTTGCAGAATGAGTGTTTTTTGCACGTCACGTCACGTACGTTTGCAAAACGCTTGGCTTCGGATCATCTGCTTTGCTTATCTTTCGTTTAGATTTACATTTTCACTTCATTCTCTGGCCGTCAACTGCTGTCAATGTGAAAAATGGCACGTGCTCAACATGTATCTTAACCCGAACGAATGGACTATTCTTATCTCAGATCTGTGGAAATCATAAACGTTGCGATTTCGTTTCGGTCTTTTGCAGAATATCAACTAACGGAGCAAGCGGGCTTCATGCTAATTTATTAAACCAGGCATTGGAATATGCAACTAAATGTTTTATTCACATTTTACCGAGAAATTTGAATGAACCAGTAAATCATGTATCCATCCATTTCATTATACAATCCTTTAAATCTATATTCAGGCCAAGAAATGCCAAATCATTATTAATTATCGCAATCTATAGAAGAACATGGACATGGACATACGAACATCTGTTTGGCCAACAGTCAGTCTTACCCAATATTCTCGCTGGAGAGCATGTGTATCGATATCGCGATATAATTCATTGTTAATTATCGCAATCTATAGAAGAACATGGACATGGATGGACATACGAACATCTGTTTGGCCAACAGTCAGTCTTACCCAATATTCTCGCTGGAGAGCATGTGTATCGATATCGCGATAGCTTTTGGGTTCTGACATGGGCATGCCTACCTGGCTTAGTCATCTCACGGCATTATTGCATAGAAAAGGCTAAATATGAACTATCACCGTCAGATAATTATATTTGCTCAGACCTTACGAAATTATACTAGACACGATTTTTACTGGCCTAGTTTAGTTTACTAAATTAGGAGTGCCAGTAGGAACGGATTAGTTCTCAGTCGAGCATTATTTCCCGAACTGTACAGTCAGAATTTCCGAAATGGAAAAATCAGACAAAGAACTCGAAGCAAATGGAGTACTATCCTCCGATAATTCAGTGACGGACGCCACAATCGATATTCCAATTGCTGGAAACTGCCCAAAAAGTGTTATTCGATCAACATTTCGTCCATTGGCAATTGTTGGCAAACTTTTTGGCTTGTTTCCTGGCTACAACCTCTCTTTGCGAGAAGATCTATCGGATCGCCACATCAAATGCATTCACATATTTGGCTTGGCTTATTCAGGGCTAATGCTAACTGCCATGACAGGTGGAGCCTTTCTCTGTTATTATCATAGACCAGCAAATCTGCAGGAAATGCTAAACGACAACATTGTTGACTCCGTAGTTCTTCTCACAAGTTTTTATTTATTGCTTGTCATGGGAATTTTATCACTATTCGTATTTCCTCGTCAAAACTCCCGAGTCTTACGCTACATTGATCATTTTGCCAACGTTGACAAAATCCTTTGCTTTACTGAGAAACATCAACTGGATGAAAAATGTTTTGCAAGAAAAACGCTTTTTCATTTGGCAGTAGCTGTCATTGGGCCTGGCACGGTATTTTCTGGAATGTTCATTTGGGTTAAGCCTGAACTTGAAAAATCTGCGACGGATTACATCATGGTCCCATTGGCCGTAGTAGCAACCATGCTCCACGTCATTCCCACTTCCATTTTTGTTTTCTTCATGAATGGAATACGCGCTCGCCTGGCTTTATTTAACGAGAAAATGAATACGCTGATCCTTCCGATTACACCATCTTGTTTTTCATGCGAGGATTTTGAAGGATTTGGAGATGAGTTGAATGGACTGGTGTGTCCAAGGCTGTCACGGACTCTGACCCAAGATTTGGATAAAATGAGAGTCCTACATCAAGAAATTTCAAGTTTGACTGATGAAACGAGCCTAATCTTTGGAACACACATAATTCGAGAATTTCTTTATTGCATCATTAGCATCATATGCTACACGTACTTTGTGTTTTATCTCTTAACGGACGAACCGGATTACATGTACATTTACCCCTTCTTGGATTTATTTCTTTTTGGGAAGCTTCATTATATTTCGACTTACGCAAATTTAGTTACAGTTGAGGTAAGTGCACAGAATTTATGCATAAAAATTCACAACTGAATTTTCCAATAATTTCAACAGAGCTCGTCTTCATTAAATATTCTGAACAAGGTCTGTTTTCTGAAATTATCACCGGAATGTAGTATTCAGGTAATTTGCAACCGACCAATGCTCATTAGCTAGGAAATTATACTCGGATTTTTTAAACAGGTTGAGGCTTTCATTAAAAAATTGGAGAAACCCAATACGATCACAGCTGCTGGTTATTTTGCTGTCAACAGGACCATTATTTCCCCTGTAAGTTCCGAAGATATTTTAGTCTTAAGAAATTTTAACTGAATGTTACTTATGCTTATGCCGCCTTCCAGATTTTCGGAGCCATTGTCACATACTTTCATCATTTTACTCCAATTAAAATTGGGAGATACGAAGACCGCATTTAAACAAATGGGGAATTGCACCGAATGCCTCTCGTCTACTGCTACAAAATTATTTATACAGTCTAGCTCCGTATATTAATAACTGAACGTATCATAGAAATATTTATATTTAATACAGCGTTATTCCGATTTTTAGGGGGAATTTAAAACAATTGACAACAATTTTCATAGGAAAAGAAAAGTAAAAATCTTGGAGCATTTGTCTACTAATAATATTGAATTCGAGAGAGTTCCGTCTCATTATATATTCATCAAATTCATCAAACCAATTGAAAATTAAAGTGTATTTAATGAATCCAATTTCCGGAAAAGTTTGAATTATCATGGTGAATTCATTATCAGATCAGCCGGTCGATATAAATTTGATTATTCGTGGTCTTCTTGACGATCTTCTTCAATTTTTGCCACTACGAACAAATGGTAATTTTCTTTTTCTAGAATGTCGAGGTCGAGTANGTGGTCTTCTTGACGATCTTCTTCAATTTTAGCCACTACGAACAAATGGTAATTTTCTTTTTCTAGAATGTCGAGGTCGAGTACGAGTAGACGGATGACCAGTCATTGAACTCAATTTAAATGGTACTTGAATGAGACTTGGAATCTAAATCAAATTCAAAACGTATATCTCTTGTTACAATTTGCATGTGTTCTAAGGACTGAATTATTACCATCCCAGGATGTCTATGAATTTTGACTGGGTTTGGATTTTTAGATTCTCTAATTGGATTATTCACTACATAATCATCAACAATCACCGATTTCGGGGGATAATTAATTGAATTCTGATTCTCGTGATGATGAAAGGCGCCGGTGCCGGTGCCGCTGCTGTGTTTGTGTTTGTAGTGCAGCGTCTCTGAATCAACATCGATTTGGTTTCTAGTGTTCCGAATTTCATCAGATTTTGGTGACCAAGTGCTCCATGTCTGTGAATGCTCAATTTCAGTATTGGAAGGCCTTGGCTTTCGGGAATCCTCATCCATATAGCTAGAAGTGTGAACTAAGATAGACTCTTCAATTAAGGGACGATGACTGATCCGAATTCGGAACGTAGTTAGAATGAGAATAGTCCAGCTCTTGGCGTTTTCTATAAACTTGTTGATTTTGCAGCGTCTGAGTGTTTGCTTCAGCCTGATCAGCATGCTCTACCTCATGACTTTGGTCATAGGTCGGGTCTCTGTCTCTTTCACTAGGATTTTCTGGAGGAAGAATAAATTGGTGTATTTCTTGTGTGGTTTGTGGTATTTCTGGGTTGACTGTAGACACGGTCACGGACTCTGACTTCTGAAATTGGCTACTTGACGATGGTTCGACGATAGTTTTGTTTTCTGACTGCACCATTAGATTCAAAATCACTATTACTGGTTTGCTTGCAGTTGGAATAGGCCTGCGATGCTGGAATAGCCCGTAAAACTTTTTTGATGGGGCTGGTGGCTGTTGGTAAGCGTATGGCTCGTTAATATATGGCCTAGCTACTAAAAGCTCACAATTAACATATGCAATTTCTTCTAAACTGAACACACTCAAAATAAAAATCAATGCGAATACTGATGAAATCAAGCTCATGTTGAATATGAAGATTTAACAACAATTTGTAGTAAATATTCACAGCTGTAGACCATGGTCAAGACTGATGAGGTTTATGGAAAGCAACTTCCGAATCGCATGGCTGCTACTGTGCTGCGGTTTGAACTAGCGCTTACGCTTACATTGGTTTGGTTTCTTGCACTTTTCTGTAATATTGCATATTATTGTGCTTTGGGCCGAACCACGAAGAAAAGAGAGTAAGAGGAGAAGTGGTAAGTGGTATCGTGAAATTGAAAGTGTGTAATTCAATGGCATCGGCAAGGCATAAGATAACTACTAAAAGGGTTTGGAATTGCGTATGTTTTGTTTACTATGTGCACTTTCATTCATGCCTCTAGCTCATGTCATGTGATCATAATCTGTGCCCAAAACCATCACGTCCGTAATTTGTGGCATGGCGATAGTTCCACTTGGTCGGACATTGACCGTTTTTACCAAAAACAAACCTTTTAATTAAATTAAAATCTCATTCCTTTCTCCTTTCATTCACTCCAAATTACTATAGACACTAATTATATAATTCAATTAGTAATATAAATATTGGAAGGGTTAAGGCTTCTCCTGCATTATTAGTGCCAGTTAGTTTCATAAATATAAATAGTCTGATGGAGACAAGACGACTGACAAGGTAAACACCTTCGGTGTAGTGAAGTTAAAATGGACAAACGTTGAATTCGTAATTTGTTTATGCTATGTTTAAAATCAGGTCACTTGAATATTATAAATAATAAATACTAATAAATACTCACTGCACTGGCTAATATAATATTCTGAACAACTCAACAAGTTTCTTCTATTTGTGCCGGACTCGTATGTCCAAGGCTGTCACGAACTCTGACCTAAGATTTAAATAAAATGAGAGTCCTACATCAAGAAATTTCAAGTTTGACGGATGAAACGAGTCGAATTTTTGGAACACATAATTCGAGAATTTTTTTATTGCATCATTAGCATAATATGCTACACGTACTTTGTGTTTCATCTCTTAACGGACGAACCCGACTACATTTACCCAGTCTTGGATTTATTTCTTTTTGGGAAACTTCCTTATATTTCGACCTATGCGAATTTAGTGACCATTGAGGTTAGTTCAAAGAATTATGCATAAAAATTCATATATGCAAATGAAATTAATATTGCCAAAATTTTTATAGAGTTCGTCTTCATTCAATATTCTGAACAAAGTCTGTTTTCTGAAATTATCACCAGAATGCAGTATTCAGGTAATTTTCAGCAGAAAAATGCTCTGCTCGTTGACTAGAAAATTATGCTTTGAGTTTTTAGCCAGATCCAGGCATTCATTAAAAAATTGGAGAAACCCAATACGATCACAGCTGCTGGTTATTTCGCCGTCAACCGAACCATTATATCGTCAGTAAGTTGGGTGGGAATTTAGTTTTATCTCTGAAATTTACGTTTATGTTTTATATGCCATTTTCTAGATTTTCGGAACCATTATCACGTATTTCATCATTTTACTCCAATTAAAATTGGGGGATACGAAGACGGCATTCAGGGAAATTGGGAATTGCACCCAATGTCTCGCGTCTACGCCAGCAAAATTATTTTCCGGCAGTTCACCACATCCGCTTATTAACATCTGAATAAAAATATTTATACTTCTTACATTAAAATTTGATTCGGTCTTGCTCATAACTATTAATTCCACCTCAACTATCATAGTAATGTCGATCAATTGAGGCGCCATGGCTCTAATACCAGAAGAGCAAACCCCTTATAGTATTTGAATTGAATTTCAGGAAAATCATATTCGGTGAATCATTTACAAGAACGTGAGAATTTTAAAATCTATTGAACATGACATAAGGGTTTCGAATTATTCGTGGCTTTGTGCAATTTCTTCGATTCAGCGGTGTTGCCGAGCACTAAAAATACATAGAGTAAAACATAGTGTAGCTTAGGAATCCCGCCATTGCCTTTTCTTTTGCCTAGTATTTTACCCATTTTGTATGGTTGTTGTGTATGAGGGAAAATAATATTTTTATTTATTACCTTTCCTTTTACCTTGCCTGAAACCTAACCTTGTTTTTCTTGTTGGTGTGTGTAAATCCTTTAGGTTAGGTTAGGTTAGTTTGGAAACTTTGCGTTGCCTTGCCTTGCTTTTCCTTTTAGTGAGTGCCCTGAGTGCGGAAAATAATTTTAAGATTTTGCCTTGACCTAGACCTGAAACCTGACCTTGATTTTGAGAGTTGATCGGGTTGAGAAATAATTTTAATATTTTGCCTTTCACGTTTCGCCTTGGCCTGGACCTGAAACCTGGCCTGGAAATTTCTAGTTGATAGGGTTAAGAGTTATTTTAAATTTTAGCCTTCATTTTTCGCCTTGGCCTGGACCTTTTTAGGGACCTTGTTTTTGAGAATTGGTGATGTTGTGAATTATTTTTAGATTTTAGCCTTGGCCTGGACCTGAAGCCTTGCCTAGAAATTTAAAAGTCGATGATTTAGGTTTTAAGGATTCTTGTGTGCGTTTTGAACTCGGGACCACGTTTATGGGAAGAGTGCCCTAGCCATTAAGCCGCCTGGACTTTGCCTTGCCTGAAACCTAGCCTTGCTTTTCTTGGTTGTGAATGTAAAACTTTTAGGTTAGGTTAGCTTGGAAACTTTGCCTTTGCCTTGCCTGAAACCTAGCCTTGCTTTTCTTGTTTGTGAGTGTAAAGCTTTTAGGTTAGGTTAGGTTTAGTTTAGGTTATGCTAGTTTGGAAGTTTTCCTTGCCTGAAACCTAGCCTTGCTTTTTTTGTTTGTGAGTGTAAAACTTTTAGGTTAGGTTAGGTTTAGTTTAGGTTATGCTAGTTTGGAAGTTTTCCTTGCCTGAAACCAAGCCTTGTTTTTTTTGTTGGTGAGTGTAAAACCTTTAGGTTAGGTTAGGTTTAGGTTATATTAGTTTGGAAGCTTTTCCTTGCCTGAAACCTAGCCTTGTTTTTCGTTTTGGTGAGTGTGGAAAATAATTTATTATTTTGCCTTTCATTTTTCGCCTTGGCCTTGGCCTGGAACCTGGCCTTGGTTTTGAGAGTTCGTCTTGTTAAGAATTATTGTTAGATTTTGCCTTGGCCTTGGCCTTTTTAGGCGCCTTGTTTTTGAAAGTTGGTGGTGTTGAGAATTATTTTTAGATTTTAGCCTTGGCCTGGTTGCTGAGAAACTCAACCCTTGATACACGTATATAGGGTTGAGTCCAGTCCTATGTTAAAACTTTCGAACCGAAAAAACATTGGCGGGTAGTAGGTAGACCCTGAAATCGGGGTTGCCGAATTTATTCACTCGTTACCAAAACGTTAAAATGTCACTAGTAGCAGGGCCCAGAATTTCGCTGATCAAACTGTTCCCATTTTTTTGCATGTATCTGGTCCCAAACCTTTTACAGAGTAAAGGAGGTTGGGTATCCCAGCAATTGGCCTGGGCCTGAAGCCTCGTCTGGAAGTATTAAGGTCGATGTTTTAGGTTTTAAAAAATTTTGTTCATTGAGTGGGACCTATGTTTGGGGGAAGAATGTCTTAGCCATTGGGCTGCCTGAACCCTTAAAGAAAAGGAGAAGATTCAGCTCTAGCTTATGCAAGAGTGGGTATATTTATATTTATAGAATTTAAGCCTTATTCATGTATAGAATTTAAGTAAGGAAAGTTAAGAAATAGAATTTAGGAATTTTTATTTAAAGTAGATGTAAGAATGAATTTTTAGTCTCTCGTCGGAGTTTGAACAAGTAAAACGTTCATAAATTTTTTCCCCATTTTTGCCTTGTGGCCTTTTCTAAGAAATAAGTTCTGTAAATAAATCATATATTGTTAAAGTTAACTCTTGTGTTGTGTGCAAAGTCATTGAGAGCTAGCATTGCCTTATAGAGTTAGCCGTCGTCATATCCTGTGCTGCCTGTGGTTCTCAGAATGGGGTCCCGATCTATGCAGAAAACTATAGAAGAATCCACTCAGGCGAAACAAAATTTGAAGAAAATTCTCCAGATCGTAGATAGAGACCTTGGAGGAAACAAGAACCTAAATCACATTCTCAAGTTTATGGTTACGTCCTCCTGGTGTAAAACAATAAAGAGCTTGAATCATATCTTGAGTATCCTAGATGAATCCCGTCAGGGAAAGAAATGCTTGGAGAAAATTCTGAGGATTACGCGCAGCCCAGAGACCGAAGAGGAGAGAAAATTGCAACAAATACAGCAATTGATTCGAGCAGAAATCCTGAAATGGGTGAAGGCAGCCAAAGCTTCCTCGCAAAAGTACGAAAAGAGTAAGGAAGACTCTCTTGTAGCCTTGAAACCATTCATCAAACCTTGGCCAATAATTTCACTTGAAGAAAATGAGCCTTTCAGGCGCAGTCGTAGTTTCAGAGCCTATGATCGTTTGAGCCACAGGAAGCCAGGCAGTGTAATTATTTTATTTTCATGCAATTTAACTTTTATATTTTTCCTCACATAATAAATGAATGTTAATTTATTTCAAAATATTAGGAAAATGGTGATCAGCGAATTCATGAAGATTGCACAGTTGAAGGTCTGCGACAGACTCGTCCCGCATCCCCAATTTCAGAAGAATTTCTTACCATCTATGTGGATGAAGACACTTCTTGGCTGTAAACAGATTCTTAATTAAGCTAGAAATTAAATAAATATTTATATTCAGAATTTTAATATTCCTTGTAATACGCTCGTGTTTCCAGGACTGGTCCAATTCCAGCTTTCTACAAAGAAGACGTCAAACCTATTCTCGACAAACACGAGGAGCACTCAGTTCAAAGGGGAAAATGAGTGACAAATGACTAACCCAAATTGTTACTACTAAGAAAAATTGTTGATTTCATACCGTATACGCCGTACTAGAAGTACAGTACTTCTATCGTTTCAATTGTTAAGAAATGGTACTTTAAAATGCAGAATAGTAGTACATGTATTTCAACTTCGAACTGTACTTTTATTGTTTTGAACCCAATTTTCCAAGAATTTAAAACATTAAAAATTTACGCAATTTATCATTTTGTAATGCCGTCTCATCAATATTAAGAAGTTTTTTTTTCGTCAGCTTTACCAGAAGGATTATATCGTCAATATCAGATTGACGTTCTTTAATTAATCCTAGATCTCCTTCACAGCCATATATGTCCCTTTTCAAAATAATTTATCCGTCTTCATTAGAAGTCAGGTCCATGGTAATTCCGCAACATTTGAAAAAAATGAAAAATTAGAAAGGAAAACAACTGAATAATATAGGGGAATCCAAACGACACGGGGACGGGTCCCAGCTGGTTAGAACAGGCTTTGCTTGACAGCACTGGTGACGGTAAAGAGTGACTTTTGACTTTTGACCTTTAAAAATAAGAATGTCTGAGCACTTAAGAGGTATTAAAATAGAAAAAAAGAATCTGAAGTTGCTTCGTACATCGCCGATTCAAATTTTACACAAAAATTGATAATATTTCCTCGTTAAAAACGAGCCCCGTTCATTCTTCCGTAAATTTGAAGAGTCAATATACATTGGAGCGTGTGATAATTCCAAGAACAAGGATGAAGTAATGAATATTCCCAGCATTTAGAAATACTTATGTAGTAATTTATAAATAACTTTGAATAAAATGAATAATTTTCTGACAGGTTGTTACAAGATACACAACTTCTTCCTTTCTAATTTTTATTTTTACCTTCTTGTATAATTTAACGTTTCATTTTCTTCAGTGTGTCTCTTGTCACTCAAGAAAGAGTGCGGTTAACCCCCGATGGCCGATGTTTAAGATAAAAAATATTTTAACAATAATTCATAACAGTCGTTCAATAGGTCTTATTTATAATGTCAACTAAGGATTCAAGTGGGTTAAATCATCAATTAGAAAGGAGATTCAGTTACAATAACTCGTAAGCTTTATACCCAAAATAAGTACATGTATTTCAATTTCGGACTGTGCTTCTATTGTTAGGATTGCTAGGAAAGGAAAGACTTTTAATTGCAAAATACATAATTGGGCGAGTGTAACGGAGTGAAACGAAGCACTTTGTCATTTTCTGTGTGTCAGCTCGAGCAAATTTGTGTACCCCAACTACGATGGTAACGTTTTCTTTATCCACAGTCGACATGTGAATGGTGTATATATGTCTGTGTCTGTGTTTGAACAGATTCGACATATTGTGATTTAAGTTTGAAAATTTTTTACTATATCCATCATTAAATCTGCGAAGTCTATTGATTACGAGAGTGACGCAAGACGCAAGAACGAAATGCTCGGAAGAAATGATCAGAGTTCAAAGAAAAAATATCAGCAAGTTAGTAGAGTTCTTATTATGAAGGATTTAGATCTCATGCATATACCAAAAAATCTTATTGCAAAATGCGACCCACGATTATTCCTTAAATTTTCAGAACCTAAAATTCAAAATGTGATTTAAGTTGAGAATTGGACTCGAGACTCTGCCTCATATTTTAAATTTGAGTTTAGCTCAGAAAGACTAGAACGTACAGTGCACAGAGGTCAGCAAAATTAACATTACAAGTTTAAGTAAAAGCTCTCCTCTACACTCGACCTTTTATTGATTTTTTGTTTGGAACCGATATGGGACGTAATATATCCTAGTTATGCAAATATTAAATGATATTAAATCAAAGCACGCATTTTCACTGTTCACTTGATCTGGTGTGTGTGAAGAGAACAGCAGGCTTACTTTCCCTTCATGAATTCAGCTAAGGGGTGGCAAGTGAAAAATTCGTGAAACGATAAGAAATCCCACAAAATCACAAATAGTTTGTAACCCTTATGTCATGTTAAATGGATTCTCAAATTCTCACGGTTGTATGTCTCACGGAATATTTTACTAAAATTCAACTCAAAATAAAATTTCCAAAAAATCAGAGGAGACATTGAGTAAATCTTGAATTCGTTACTGAGACTGCAACAATCGTTCATTCCCTTCTAGGATCACCGGGAAGTACCGGTGAGTTTTTGTTGGCACAACTTGGTCGAACTTATGATGTTGAAGACTTTGAATATTTTGTTCAGTCTAAAGGAATAAATTTAAACCATATTCTTCAAAGCACCAAAATTCAAATCGTCAATAAACAGCATAAACTTTATTTTATACATTTTTCTATGGGCAAATGATAACCAGTAAGACTTTATTAGGACTAAGTTGTCACCGTTCATAACATTAGTGTTGAGATCAACGAAATAAAAACCCATTAGTTATCCATATGAGACACATACCTAATAACATTGCCATGATTAAAAGAGTTTTTAGCCGTAAATAAATAGTTGCTATAATAATTTATCATCTCGCCTTCTCGTCAATTGCTCT
>WJEZ01002586.1:0-13087 GCA_009869925.1 Thalassaphorura encarpata | reverse complement strand
AACTTTGCATAAATATTAGTAGTGAACAAATATTATAAGATTACACAAGCTCCAGTCTCCAGTTATGTAAATGAATGATTTGAACAGATAAACTGAAAGACGACAATGATGGACAATGCCGTGGAGATGATTGTGGCGATGGAATTCCTGGAGATGCAGGAAGTGACTACCCTACCTTTGCTTCACCGCCCAAAACAAGTTTCCAATGTAAAGACCAGAAATTCCCCGGGTATTATGCGGATCCCGAATCAAAGTGTCAGGTAAACTGAAGGAAAAAGAGACAATAAGTTCTCGTAATATATTCTTATACATTTCGCTTGCATATGATTTCAGAGTTTCTGGATTTGCCAAGCCAAGCGCTCAGATGTTTTCCTTTGTCCAAATGGAACAATTTTCAACCAACAAGTTTTAGTTTGTGACTGGTGGTTCAACGTGGACTGCAATACAGCCAAGGACTTTTATTCTCGGAATCAATACATTTATGCTGGGCCTGGCTACGCTATTAATGGTGACCCAATCCCAGTCTATAAGAGTGACAAGGATAAAAACACAGCAGCTGGAAGTACAAGGGAAAGCCGTGCAACTGTTCAGTCCAAATTACAATCTGAGCGTGAACGCGAACGTGAACCTGTCCGAAGAGTAGGTCCAACTGGCGGTAGCTCCAATTACAATCGTAGAGCAGCACCCAGAGATAATTACGAAACAGATGTAGATGAATCCATCAATTATGCTCTTGCCACTCGTCAACAACAATATCAACCAAAAACTTACACCAAACGAGAGCCGGAACGTGATCTTGATGACCCAAGACAACAACAAAGATATCTTCAGGCCCAAGTCCAAGCCCAGCCAATCCGTCAGACGACTGTTAGACGAAACGAGGATTACACGACCCTACCCAGTGTTGAAGGAGGCTACAGTACTGGATCAAGTGGTGGCACAGGAAGTACCGGAGGTTATCAAACAGATGCAACAAGCTATCGTAACAATGACCCACATAAGAGTGGAGTCACTGCACAAGTCCCTTATTCCAAATTGAGTAAAAATCAGCATCCATTCCTGGCCCAAGGAACTTATCCATCCCAAACATCAAGACAAACGACTCCTACGTCCGTTACACCAAGACGAGACTACTCTAGCCAAAGGGCTTTACCAATTCAGAACCCAAATTCCATCCCATATCAATCCAACAACAAGCAGCAAGATATCTACAAGAAAACGAACTATGGTTCTAAAAGCAGCAGCAGCAACAATCCACAACAATATTATCAACCAACAACTCAACAACAACAACGTTATTTCCCAGACTCAGACACTCAACGTCCTCCAACTACAACAAAGAGGAATGCAATTGATGAGGATTTTGATAAGGAATATTTAGATTCAGATGATGGATTCAATTTCCACTTTGCTAAAATCCCAGTCCAAAAACCAGAAGAGCCAGAGACAACTGAGAGACCCACTTCGAGGTATGCTGAGGAACACGTGTCCGTCACGACTTATCGTCCATCCATAGTGACGACGTCCAAGATTTTTACAAGCCCAGAGGAAGTCGTCATTAGCCCAAGACAGCAGCAGCATAATATCAAACATCCAAAATACGATGAAGATGAGGACCTCACTTACACAACCCCTGCTCCAGTATTTGGGAAAAAAGTCAAGTCTGGCAAAAAACGCAACACTGCTGATTGGACGAGTTACTTTCGATCAAAAAATTAAGAAACACCAAATTAATTAGTCAACATCAAATTCAAAATCGACAACACATTATTTGAAAAAAAAAATAAAATGCCAAGTATAAAACGGGGAACTGGGAGAGTTCAATTTCACCGAACGAGGTCAGTCAAAGGAAAACCTGACCGAGTTTCACCGCCGCTAAAAAATAATTATCAAAATTTTAAATGTAAATTCCTACTTCGTATTCGCACCTTACAGGATCTATTAGGATAAACTTATTAACCCAATGCAGAACTCAGTGAAAAAGGGATATTTAAGGGTAACTATTAATAAATTAAAAAGAATCGTTTATATTTTTTAAACTAAACTCCGCCCAAGATCAGATGTTTTGATAACTATTTAATGTAATAAATCTCGTCGCAGAAAAAAAGAAAAATACTAAATTAAATTAATTTAACTAAATAAAATGAAGAAAAAAAATTAGTTCAACTTTTCTTACTTTACTTTACCACAAAAATCTTTAATTCCATAATGACGGAATTTTTTTTATCAAATCATGCAAAATTGAATAACATACTTAAGAACTAAATTGAGTAACTAGTATGAATTTACACACACGTACATACAATAATGAATACTAATATCTTACGAAGAAAATATCGGCAAATCGTAAGGCATCAACTGAGAATGGCTGGATTGACCAAAATTTACATCTTATTTCTTCACACTCACTATTCAAGTCATCAAAAAATCATATTAGAATTAAAATTTCAAATTACAAAACAAAAAAAAATAAATTACCGCTTCTACTGACGGCAGACTTTCCGTTAGCGAAAGAAGTTTGGAAGAGGACATTAGCATTTGAGTACATACCTGAATAAAATAATTGCAATTAAAGTTAAGAATGTCTGGACAGTCACAGTAGTATACAAGATGTTAAATCTTACCATCCTTCAAAGACACACACACAAACTGAGTATCCTTGAATCGTTGTTGAATGATAACTCCAATATTTTGTGTATGACTCAAATCCAAGGCTGCATCAACTTCGTCCAGCACATAGAATGGAGCTGGACAAAATAGACAAAGGGCAAGGACTAACGCTAAAGCGACAAGGGAGCGTTGTCCACCACTCAACTCTGAAAGAGATTCCTTCCAAATCCCACCAAGACGAACATGAATCTGAATCATAAACGACAATAATTTATTAGTTGTCACTTTTCTTAGAAAATCAGATTCTCTCTAAAAATTAAAATCTATATAAATAAACTCACATTAACACCAGCGTCCAAATCATCAAGAGATTTCACAGGTACAAGCTTCGCCTGTGACTCAGGTAATAAGGTTGTCATCATTGCTCCAAACTCATCGTTAATCCGTCCAAAGGCTTTCCTAACGAGGTGCAGCTGGATATTCAGAAACAATATTTTATCAAAACTACTCAGTTTATTAAAATTCAGTCATAGCATATAGTAAATACCTTCTGAACGTCAAGGATGTCAATTGCTTCTTGTATGTGAAGTCTATTCTTTGTAACTTGAGCGAGCCTTTCAAGTGTAGTCGTGAGCTCAGCTTGCGATTCCTCGGCTTTCATCGCACTCGCGTAATCTAATCGAAGACGTTTTTCCTCAAGAACTTTTTCTCTTTTATCTATATCTGCCTTGAGTACCTAAAAAATAAAACAATTTTATTAGTCCAATAAATAAAATCAATGTTAAATCATCTGCTTACCGATAATTTTTTAGTCGGTTTAGGAAACTGGTCCGGTTCACTAAAATCCAAAGTTTTGTACTTATCCTTCAAACCTTCAAGAGCATTTTTAAGACCTGAAAAAAAATATTAGAGTGACGATTTCAAAAAAACTAATTAAAAAATATCAGTCAAAGTCAGCTCATACTTTTAATCCCATCCTTTGCTTCTTTCCGATCATTATCACGAGTCATTTTGGAAAGTTCTGTGTTCTGAATCTGTTGTTGCAAATTCTCCACTTCAGCCGCCAAAGCTGCAACTTTATCATCCAGCTCTTGGGCTTCCTTTACAGCTTCTTCATAGTCAGCGTCCTTGGCTTTGAATTCTTCGCTAACAATATCCAAAGCAGCTTGTTTCTTCTTACACTCGTCTTCCATCTCGGCAACGTCTTTCTTTGCTTGCTCAATTTCCTGCAAATTAAAAAGTCAAAATTAGCTTATATTGCAAGTATTAAAATTCAATAATTATCATAAACTAACCTGTTGGCAATTAGCTATGATTGCATCTTTTGCAGAGAGCTCCAATTCAATGTCCTTGAAAGTTGCTTGTCTATTGTCGTATTTCTTCTTTGCAGATTCTAAGGCTTTGGTCCATTTATTAATAAGGGCTTCCGTTACTTTCATACCCTTTGCCTTATTATCTTCAAAGTTATTTAGTTTCTCGGTCAGAGATTTACGCTCTTTGTTCCAAACTGCCATCTCATCACCCCAAGTTTTAATTTGAGCGGAGCGAGTTTCTGTACAAAAATAACATTAGTACATGTACTAGTGGATCAAAATCACCTAACTTAATATTTTTAGCTTGACTTACGAATTGATTCTTTTAATTGAGCAATGTCAGCACTCAAAGCAGCGTAGGCAGTACATTTTCGGAGTTCGGATGCATTCTGAAGAATCCTTTCAGCCTTTTGATATTCATTCAAAACAGCAGCGTCGCTGTAAAGTAATTAAAAATATAAATTGAAATTTTGTACCAGATATAAAATATGAATAAATCATTGTTTTTACTTATTGTACTGCTCCAATCTAGCCTCCAGTTTCCCAAGCTCGGAACGTATTTGTCGTTCTTCCAAAATTACTTTTCGAAGATCCTGGCATCGAGTGATGTAGACACCAATGTCTTTCCGATGACCACCCTGCATTGTTCCATCATCAGAAATAATATCCCCATCTAGTGTAACGGCCCTTAATCCCGCATTCATTTTGAAGGCAACCACCTAAAAAATCAAGGAAAGCCAGGTTAGATAAAAGCAAGAAACAATGTCAAGGTTCTCATGATCATTAACCCTACCAAAACAACAGATAAGACCTCATCATTAGCTCACTGAAAACTAAATCATCTTAAGCCATTAGTAATGTTTTACTTACCTTCCCGGCTACGTGATCAACGCAGACAACACATCTTCCAAAAAAGTACTCCAAAACTTTTCTATACTTTTCCTCAAAGCTTATGAAGTTCAAGGCTGGCCAACCCCTATCTTTGCCGAGTGCTCTATCTAATTCCGCTTGTGTAATTGGACGTGTATTGTTGATTTTAGAAATAGGCATAAAAGAAGTTCGCCTTGCAAGGTCTACAAAAATATTAAATTAGTTCTGTTAAATATCTCAAATCAAAGGTTTGTAATTTTTAATATAAGGAAAGTACAATGAGACGACCTACTGTGTGGACGTTACGTCTCAAGGTGGACAACGAAGGAAAATGATTGAGAGAGAAATGAATTGGATAGGTAGGAGAGGGATAGGACGTGATCGTATTGATGTCCTATTCAGGCAGGAATATCTTTACTCAATCACAGAGGTTTACTGAGATCGACATTCCAGGAGTAGAGGAAAACCAATATATTACTTACAACCGCGTGTGATGAGATCAGCAGACGTTTTAGGATCATCAACAATAACCCTATTCAGATTTCCTTTAATCGCCGACTCCAAAGCAAAGCGGTAAGTCTCTGGCTCCTTAATCTCAAACAGTTCAAACAAAAACCCGTGAATTGCTTTTCTATTAAAATTTGGATAAGGGTCCCTGAAATAAATAAAAAAATTAGCGGTTATCACACATTGGATGCAATTAAGTAAATTAAGTAGTACAATAAAATTGACACGCTTACTTATAAGTGAGTACAAGGTGCTGATAATTAGCAGTGAGACCCCTGTTCTTTTGTTGAACACGATGAAGATCCTCTTTCAATTCAGCAGCTCTTTTTTCAAGTGCAGGAAATTCATCAACTTTTAATTGCTTTTGATTCAAGACTCTTTTAAGTCTTCCAACTTCTGCCTCTGCAGTTTTGTAGTCCTTCTCGACTTGAGCATCCGAAGGAGTTTTGCTCAACTCACTTTCCTTTTGTCTCAAACTCTTTTTCTCATTTTCAAGAATTTTAACCTCGTGATCGTGATTTGGACGAATTTTACCAATTTCGTTATCAACATCTGTTAACATATAAAGAAATCAGATTAAGTGACTACTTTAAGTAATTAAAAAGATTTGCCAATTTACCGTCAATTCTCTCTCGCAAATTAATTGCTTTCCCATCATCTCCCAAAATTTTTCCTGATTTCAATTCAGTTTCCCTGAAAAATAAAATAATTACAAGAATTAATTAAGAAAATTTAAATTGACTGAATCTGCTAAACTAAAAATACAAAGCAATATTTCTTACTGGTCCTTGGCCGTCTTTAGCTCAACTTCAGCCTTTTGGATTTCATCTTTAATGGCTGTAAATTCCCCAATCAGAGTTGCACTTTTCTTTTTGTAATCTTCCATTTGTTTAACTTCGTCTACATAAGCTTTTTCTGCTGTAGTTAATTTTCCTTTTGCATCTTCCAAATTTGCATTGGCCGATTCTTGTTGAGCCTCGAGCCCTGCCTTCTTTTTACGCTCTGCTCCCTTAATTTTTTCTAATTTTGCCAATTTTTCTTTCGCCCTTGCATTCGACTCCTTTTTAATAACTTCTTCTTCCTTTGCCTTCTGTTGAATTAAGGCCTTCAACTCTTTGACTTTTGTTTCATCATTCTTATCAATTGCTTCCAATTCTTGAAGTCTACGGGAGTGAGCCTCAAGATTTTTGTAGTGAGTTGCGTAAGAAGAATATGCATATTCTTCAGAGTATTTGTCCAAAGAGGTTCGAAGTATTTTGTACTCGTCAATCAACCTTGCAGCATTCATTTGTCGCGTAATGGCTGGTCTGACGACTTCGTTCATCATCTAATAAAAAATAGTTAAATTTATGACTACATCCTTGTATCTTGAGAGTTTGAAATAAAACACAAAGAATAAATATAAAATTCTTACTCTGGTTGTAGTCTTCAATTGACGATCCTTCTCTTCAATTTCCTTACAAGATTTATCTCTTTTATTCTGATAACTCAAGGCTCCAACAGTTTCCTCAATCATGTGAAGTAATTCCTTGGGTTTCATGTTTACAACTTTTGTAATTTTTCCTTGCATAATCATAAAATTTGGATTGTTAATGTTGAGATGAACAGACTCGAACATATCCTGAATGGCCTTTTTGGTTGCAAGGTGTCCATTTAAGTAATACTAAAAACATGGGATAAATTAGATTCAAATTGCAATTACATAATTAAGTGTTTAAGCCTACTACACTATAAAAAATATAGAAAAACAATTTGGCATACCTTGCAAATGAGATTGGGTTCAATTGTTCTTGTGACGATGATTTCTTTGTGGGCTTCATAGCCAGGTGGGCATTGTCCAGGCCTTCGGTCTGAATTGTTAAACACAATCGAGGCTGAAGCCTTTGTAACTCCACTGTTCCCTTTGTGAATTAAATCGCCAAGAGATTGTGCTCTCACCTGAAACCGTAAATGCAATGGTCAAGTAATTTGCAGATACGAATCGAAATTGCAGAATGCGAGAATATCAGATTAATCAACAGAAAAGTTTATTAGAATACATTAAAAATTAAAATTGTTTCGCTTTTCATCATCACTCACCGTCCCAAGGGATGAAAGCCCAAGAACAAATATGATTCCATCCAATATATTTGATTTCCCCGAACCGTTGAGTCCAGTGATGGCATTAAAATGCCGATCAAAGTTCCCAATATCTGTCCTGTCTGCGTAGGACTTGAACCCATCTAGGATAACTTTTTGAATGTGCATCTTTCTTGTGTTATCCAAATCCAATAAAATACACAGGCCCTAACCTGGCCTTGCTTCCTCAACACACAAAATTAATTCTAATTGCTATTGCACTTCACGGGTCAACGGGTTACGCCACCCTACACGACAAGTGTGACTTAATTTTCGTGTATCACAACTGACAACTTGTTCAAATTGAATTACTAAACACTTTTTTGTCACCTACGAAAAATTCGGTTGGTTATTAGGATGAGCGAATTCAGAATCCTTTCTTCGTCTTGGTCGGTTATTTGAGTTTGGCCCTCCGTTCGGTCAAAAACGCGCGGCTTTCTTCCCACCGTCCATTCTCACCCGCTCGACTAAAATTCCGGGTATTCTTTGACTGGGGCATTCTGACTCTTATGCCAAAAAATTAAATTAAAATTCAACTAAACGGTAAAAGATTTATTTTTGTAACATAATTTCAGTTGTTTTGCCTTAACCTCGGAACCGAACGAACTGAATTTGTATAAAATAAACCTTCCAAGTACTTGCACTTGCTCTTTTTTTCCAAAAAAATTACTTATTACGGAAAAAATTCTACCTGCAAGAATTGTTGCTCAAAATATTTTTAATGCTAAAGGCTAGGTACGACTTTTTTGAAACCCTATTACCGACTATAACCTGCAATGGTGGTCAAAAACGCGCGGCTTTCTTCCCACCGTCCATTCTCACCCGCTGCTCGACTAAAATTCCGGGTATTCTTTGACTGGGGCATTCTGACTCTTACGCCAAAATATTAAATTAAAATTCAATCAAACGGTAAAAGATTTATTTTGTAACGTAATTTCAGTTGTTTTGCCTTAACCTCGGAACGGAACGAACTGAATTTGTATAAAATAAACCTTCCAAGTACTTGCACTTGCTTTTTTTTTTCAAAAAAATTACTTATTACGGAAAAAATTCTACCTGCAAAAATTGTTGCTCAAAATATTTTAATGCTAAAGGCGAGCTACGACTTTTTTGAAACCCTATTACCGACTATAACCTGGAATGGCATGAGTACGTTGACGAAAGAAGTAATGAATTACAAAACTAAGTTACAAAACCAATTTTATTAGTCATACAACGGAAACGGAGGACATTGTAAGGCCAGATGATAATAACGCCTAGTCACCACTGGAAAGAATTACCTTAACGGATCTTAATTTCAGTAATTAGAGTCATATTTCTGGACTAATGTACCCAGAATACTTAGCTGTTCGTTGACTATTGCACACATAAAATTAAAATTATAAAACAAAAGTCGAACGGACAAGAAAACTCAAATTATCTACAGCATGTAATGAACCAGCATTATTGTCTGCAGCAATCCGAGGGCTACATCTGAAATGCTTGAATAATAGAGGAATATTTGGTCCAGCTTGGTCGACAACATGTGATTCGTGAATTCCAAATTTGGCAATGAGAAACCAGAGACGTCCAAAATCTGAACATGTTTAATACTTTTAAAAATTTAAGTCCAAATAACTCAAAACAAAGTCTTAAATTTGTACATATAGGCCAATTCCTTTCCTCACCTTTAAATTGGTAGCTTTTGTGAGATGAATACTTTCCAATCGATAGTTTGTGAGTGAAGGCAAGTATGCTTGATCGTAATATCCAAGATACAGTTCTTCTAGTAATGGACCCTTCCGATTCCGAAAGAATGAACTCAGGAATTGGTTTCGGCTTATATCAGTGTTGTTCAGATCCAAAATCTGTATTTAAGACACACATGTTAAGCAAATCCTCAAATAACATTGAGTTTCATCAAAATGTCTCTCACCTTCAGGCTATCAAAACCAGAATTTGCGATCGCAGAAAATACACGCCGCCACTGTAAGCGCAGAACAGATGGACAATCTGCAAAAACAGATTTGGATNACCAGAATTTGCGATCGCAGAAAATACACGCCGCCACTGTAAGCGCAGAACAGATGGACAATCTGCAAAAACAGATTTGGATTTCGAAGACGATGAGTCAAATCTACAACCGTTGAAATTAAGTCGAATGAGTTTTGTCAATTTTCGAATATGGATCAAATCCAAGGCCGCAATCCAAGAACATGAACTTAGGTCCAAATCTTCCAACTCAGGAAGAGTAGTCTCAATCCCCTATATTAAAAAATTACATTATAAGGTACTTAAAAAATTGTTCATTAATAAAAGTGAGTGGAAGTATTATTTTTATTACTAACCTTAAAGAAGGACAAGGAACATTCAATGTCGTAAGGTTGTTCCTCATTAGGAATAGCTACGAATCGATCCACGTTCACAACGGACCCATTTCAAATACAAAGCTTTAAGTTTAGACGGTAGACTAGATAATCTGAAATCGACTCCGCTAATATTTTGTCCGATTAATGCCAATTTGGTAAGGTTTGCCAGTTTAGAACCGAGATCGTCCAAAAGAGATGGAGTGAGGGGTGAGTAAGAACATTGTTTTCCAATGGAAGTAATCTGGAATGTTCTAGTCTTCTCGCTCCCATATTCATTAATCATGGAATTCAAGATTTCATAGCGATCGGGTGGGTCAATAATGTCAATCCAGAGTCCCTTGTCATCACAGACTTCCTTCAATCGTGGATGTATCCTGTTGATATGAACAATAAAAATGTCAGTTATATTTTACGCAGTTTTATTTTAGAATTTGAAAATTTATTTAGTAGTAAAATACCTCATCAATGTTATGAGATCCTTAGTATTCCCAATCAATTTGAAGATGATTAGAAGTATTTCAATTGGGAGTTTTTCCAAATATATGAATTCTCGATACGCAGAATTTTTCATGTCCCCCTTCTTGAGGTCATCAACTTGGACTGCTGCACCTTTAACTGTACCTTGACCTTCACCTGGAAGTTTCTTCTGGAAATCTGTGAACTCTAGAGTTAATAGAGGATAGTCCAATTTTTAGCCTTGGTTTGAGTCTGACCGTAAGTGTTTTAGTATTTACCTACTTCATATTTCTAAATTTCAGATTAAGATTTATTTAGTTGTTGATAAAAGTGAAAATAAATCGGACCACATTGAATGAAAATGAAAAAAGTTGGTCTCCTCCCGCTCCAATTGCTTTACGACGAAGGGGAATCCAGAGGTTGAGATAAAATTTTACTTCGTTCTTTAATTGTAATCTTAAATTTTTAGCTAAACCTAGGAAAGAATACTTTATAATTTTATTGTTCTAAAAAAATCTTGGGGACGGCACGGCTGAAAATAAAGTTGTAATTAAAGCTCTCATTTCCCCATTGTCATTGTCATTGTCCGAAAATTATGTTAGCGGAGATGCCCGCGAACACAATGAAGTCTCGAAGTCCATCACAAAGACAAAGTTATTTTTGTACTTTTAGTTTTCTGTCCAATTGATTGACTTTTCTTCCGATCATCCGAGCGTAACTTAAGGTTCTTGTTCGTGGTAAGTAATACATTAATTAACTGACTTAGGAATTTACTAATTAGAACTCAGTGCGAATTCGATTATCGTTGTATGCTAAAGACATGGGCCTGGCATGGTTTCTTGTCTTTCGGCGTCCATAAATTCTGGGGTTGCAGAATAGGACGAAAATGGCATTAATGGTGTAACGTATTTGCTAATTTTTTATTCCGTCATTGCCGCTCCATATTAAGTCTTTTAATCAGTCTGATATTTTGTCGGAATAAAGAAAGTGTTTAATTTTACTGCAATAATTAACTAATAATAATAATAATAATAATTATTAATAATCAAAGTTAGGAAGAGGCACACCACTAATTCTTGACGATAGGATTTAAACTTTATAATATGAATCTTAAATCATTTCCTTTGCAGTACTGAGATTAATACAAAAGGAAATGTCACGACGCGGACGTGGGCGTGGTCGTGGACAGTTGTTTGGAGGGGGAGATTCCACGGATGTAAAAGGGCTCGGTGGAAGTGCCGATGATGAACCGGAACCCGATTCTAATAGATCATCATATCCGCCTTCCTCATCGTCATCATGCAATACGTCCTGTTTATTTGGTGAGTTTAATATTCTTTTGTGTTTTTCTATTTGGGTAAATTAAATCATTTTCATTACGATTACATTGTATTAGATCTGGATCCTGAAAATTTAGAAAGAGTCTCAATGACTTTTATCAATCACATGTACGAGTTATCGCTCAAGACTTTGAGTGATCATAACGAAATTGAATCAAAAGAAAACAATGGGAACGGGGCAGTTGCACTTGCAGCTGCAGAAGGCGAACCAACAGAAGAAGATCGTCAACCTCGCCCAATCAAAACCATGTCTGAAAAAGAGTTGAATGATTTCATATATAAAATGCAAAACTTATTCTTTGCCTACATGCAAAATACACATCTTCCACAGAAAGGAAGGATTAAAGCTCTAAAAGGATTGGGACTTTGTAAAACTCCTGAGGCTTTGAAATTTATTTGTTCAGCTTTAGAGGATAAGTCTTGCTCAATGTGCTTGGAGACAATCATGCTGCTAGAAAAGTTGACTCCTTATTCGGATAGAATCATTCCAATTCTTGGGAAAGTGTTGAACGATAAGAGCCGTTACTATCTTATAAGACGTCGAGCTGGTGAGTTTTATTCGAGAATCGTAATTTCCTTTCTGGACATCCTAAATAATTTTTTCGTCTGTTTAGCCGAAGCCTTAATCAATATTGGGGATGCAAGCTCTTGCTCTTATCTGTCAAACAACATTGATGACGAGGAGGATTCCATACAAAAGGCTTGTCTTCGTGGTTGTCGCCGGTATGATCGACTCCAGACAAAATTCACAAAGTCAACGTGAGAGTTTTTCCCCCAAAACATAATTGTCGTTGTCGTTGTTGCTTTTTCATTGTCGAATTAAATTACAATTTTCACTATTTTTCCCCATATACCTTTGCCCCTTATAATTATTATTTGCAAAATTGTACATTTTCACATGTGAGCTCATATTTTGACGTAAGTAAGATCATAAAATGTTATTTTTTAAAACGTTTCTTACTTTTTACAGCCCTTGGCACGCCGGTGTCGTCTAATCGCTCACGTTCAACACAGAATGAAGTTATTTCACTTCCAAAAATGATGGATCGACTGACTTTAACCCCACGTCTGAATTCTACATTCACTCCATCCAAATATTCTTCTCGTGTCACAGAAGAGTTTACTCCCCATGCTTCCAGTCCGGGTTATAGTCATTGTCTCCCATTGAATCTTGATATGAACGGGAGTGAGACTCGGTGTTTGAGTCCATGTCAAAGTGTAATGTCACTATCCTCAGAGCCTGAAGAAACCTTTGTGCCAATCAACCTATCCATTCCGGATGAAAAAGTTGTAATGATTGGAGAGTACTTGAAGAATGGAAAGAATCCACTGGCGAGTCGTGCCAGGAGTTTGCACATTCTTGGATTAGTTGGAAATGAATTATGTGCTGCTCTTGTGATTGGATGTTTCACTCCTGATGAACGTTCTGCTTTTCTCAAACAACAATTGGCATACACTCTTGGACAAATCAAACATCCAAGTGGAGTTCGAATGCTTAAGTCGATTCTCCTGAAGTCAAAGGAAC
>WJEZ01002585.1:0-13089 GCA_009869925.1 Thalassaphorura encarpata | reverse complement strand
AAATCAACACCTCCACAAGTTCAGCCTCAAGATCTAGTTCCACCTGTACAACCTAACGTTACATTTCCAAATTCGTCTAAAATTAATAAGAATCGAACAAAGGAAAAAAAAGCTAACACTCAGAAAATTACAAAATCTGGAAGAGTGGTGAAGAAACCAAAACGTTATGTTAGTCGTTTAGGCGTGGACCTGAGGGAATTCTTAATTTCCAGGACAAAATATTGGTGAAATTTATATATTATGTTCGGCAGTGAATTTTTAACAGCTTTTTCGAACACTATTGGATTTAAGGTTCGTAGAAGTAAAGGAAATTTGAAAACACCCAAACCAGAACAAAATGAAGAAACTTCACGTAATATTTCTCAGTTTAATAACTCTGACGCTAGTTTTCTTGATCATATATTACAATTGCCGGAATTTGAATGGAATGAAAGAACAAGTTTTCCCATTATTGGGGCGGCAGTAATGATACTGATAATACTTGGACTTGTATATAGTGCTATTATAAAAAAGGCTAAATTGCGTGCTAGAACAATGATCGGAGTTACCATGAAACCTACCATGAGAGTTTCCTACAGCAAAGATGATGTCAAGGAATCAGGAAGAATGAAGAAGGTGAAATTGGAAAATTTACAATTAGAATAACTCAGGAAAAATATGGCGTCGGGTTATTTATCAGCTGTTCGTGGAATAGTTAATAAAATTAAGCAATTGGACCCAGAACAATATAAAGAAGTGATCCAAATCATCAGAAATGATTGTCCTTATGGGAAGATTCGTGTCTTTATGCAAGGATCGTGGATGAGTAAAAGAAAACTGGAAATTTCAACAGGAATTCACAAAGACTTAGATCATAATGATAATGATTTGGACAATGTAAATCACATGGGCAACACCTTTAATTTTTCAATGTGACAAAGTTCCAACAAATGGAAGATCGTGGGTGAGTAAAAGAAAACTGGAAATTTCAACAGGAATTCACAAAGACTTAGGTCATAATGATAATGATTTGGACAATGAAAATCGAAATCACAAAATCATTAGACCTTTCCAACGTTCAGCATGGGCAAGACCTTTAATTTTTCAATGTGACAAAGTTCCAACAAATGGAAGACTATATTTGGATGTGGAGAAAATAAGCTTGAAGTTAGACAGTTCTCTTAAGTGGGAGTCTGTCCATTCAAAAACTTCATGATGTTGTCGCTGCTACAATTGCTATTGTGAACAGTGATGGAACATTAGTGCTGTGGGCGTTCATTAAATGGCCACAATCTGAAGTGTGTCAGTATTTTCCAGAATTGACAAGACTCGAGAGAGGTGATGTGGACGATGGTGTTCCTCTCGAAATTATACATTTGTTACTTGACCAGTGTTTAAAAACTAATACTACATTGGTTGGCGCAAATATTTGCCAGGACATGCAAAGTTTGAGATATGGTCATGGTGCGATAGAATACATCCAAGAATTTTCCAGGACGAGAAGGAACAGCCCTATGGTTTAAAAACTCTGGTCAACAATTGTTTAGAAGGAATGGCACTTGGATTCCAGGACGGAGAGCATTCGGCTATTAAGGATGCCAGAATGACTAGACATTTGGACACATGGCGTCAAAAGAAAATCTCAGAGAAGCCAAATTTTATTTTACATCGAGATTTTAATATTATTCAAGGGCCAAGAGATCGGGTTCGAATTTTGGGCAGATGCCAATGCGATAGGCCTCGTCAATTTCTCAGAAATTTTTCAAATAACGATAGCGAGGTAGCTTTACTTTTCAAGAAGAATTCCAACATGTATAAACGAAAGTGCCAAATCGAATTTTAAATTTGCCTTAGAAATCAGATGGGAAGGGCAGTCAAAATGTATTTTGGTTTTCATTTGACTTGTTTCTTGTTTTTCATGTTTTGGAGTTACCCCGCCATGTCAAATTACAATCAACCATTTCACCCTTGCAAAATCTGCAATAATCCCATCTTCTTTCGTCGACTTACCCTCAACATCGAAGACACCCGACTCCCGACGTGAAAACACCCGACGCCCGACGTGAAAAGACCCGAAGCCCGATATCGTATACACCCGAAGCCCGACGTCGTATACACCCGACGCCCGACGTTGAAAAAACCCGACGTTAAAAATAGTAGTTTTTACAATTCAATTTGTGTCTAAGACTAAAATTTCCTTTCATAAACACATACTGGTCAAAGTTGGGCTACCCCAGATGGGGCTGTGAGGGGAGGGCGCAAAGGATATGCACCACTCTGTACAATGACATGAGTTTTATCTGGAGCTGAACTTAATTAATCTAATTACTCAATCTATATTATCTATGATGTTGAAACCGAGTCACTAATGATTTATTTCTTTAAATGAATTGCATGGTTGTTGAAATTTTTGGTCGTACAAAATGAAGTGAACAATAGGTCGTAGATTTCAAGTCCTCTGCATTCAAGTATGTTTAATTAGGTATTCCCAATTTATATGAATCAATTTGTGCGTCGGATGCAACCTTTCAAACTAAAATTAAATCATTTTGACATATGAGTCAAAATACATTGATAATGATTAGATAAAATGTTTAGGTGTGCAGAATAAAGAAACTACACATGCTAGGATTCAATAGCACGAAAGTCTGTTTAATTAATAAATTTGAGTCTAGTCATTCCAAACCAAACAAGTATACTAGACTTTATTGATACGTGCATGCTTGAATATAATCAAATCTTGATTTTCAGTTACATCTTACATCGTAAATTGATGGACAATTTGCACGTAAAGAATTATATTTTTGGACCGTACTTGTACATCAATAGTGTTTAAAGGGACATAGAGCATGACGAGTGCAGATGGATGGACTCATACATCACTTTGGTTTGCTATCAAAGGAATCAGACTCTGAAAATATAAATATAAAATATAAAAATCATTATATAAAATGAACAGAAGGTCAAAGGTCAACTTCCAACTTAACGTATCCGGCCACTGCTGCCTTTGTACTTGGACTATGTACAAGTAAAACTTCAAATATTATGTTGTAAGCTAGTAAGTAAGTAAGTTTATGTTTTATTTTGACTTTTCAAATTGAGACTTAAGTTAAGGAATAGATCTGGTTTATTTTACGACTGATGGCCGCTGAAAGATTTAAATTCATTTATACACTTTTACGGCGCATCCAAATTCGGGAAGGTTTAACGACCTGACCTAAAATGTGCAACCTCAACAGCTATGGTCATGGCATGCAATGTACTTTTGATGCGTAAAAGATTAGGTAATATGAATGCAAATGCATGTCCGGTTAAATTTACACGGGTTTTAGGTCAACCATAACATAACCTGTATAACACCTGCTGCTGTTGCAGTTTAAATCAAGTTTTGTTTTTGCTCAGTTCCGGCATCTCCACTTGAGAATTTGATGAAAAAATGGGCAATCACCCTCATGTTATGATTGTATGAATATTGATAAGTTATCAAGTAAGCCTATTTGCCATTAAAATTATCATCAAATTATTCAAATACAATATTTTATTTAGACAAAATAAAGAAGTTAAATTGTAATACTAGTCATATCGTACCATAAATTATGTATAAATATCTAAAAAATGCTTACCGTGAGGTTGGTAATAAGTGTGTCTGAGATTTCAATCCAACTAACATAGCAAAAAATGTCAAAAAAAAGGTCATCGTTGCCAGATGTGCAACATCAAAAATCAACTTTATTACCTCAGTTATCCAAAAAGCTTGTTTTGCTTAATTAATAAATTAATATAATGCCTACTAAATCCTAATTTTGATCGTCATTAACTAATTGTAGTTACTGATCAATGCTAATTTTATCCTAATTAGCCAATAGTAGTCGCTATTGTCATTAATATTAGCATGAGAAACATGAATTTAACTGCATAAATAACCTAAACTGCTTAATTACGGTCGTAAATAACTAATTGTAGGTACTGATCAAAGGTAATTTTAAACTGATTAGCCAATATTAGTGTCTATTATCTCCGTATTACCGTAATTAAGCAGTTTTGTTCACTTTAGCAGTTAAATTCAGGTTTCCCATGCTAAAATTGGTGACGATAGACACCAGTATTTGCTTTTTAGGCATAACTTACCTGTAATAAGTAAATACACTTAGTTACGGCCGTAATCAAGCAGCTTCGGTCATTTTAGTTAAGACTTATCTCCATAATCAATATTATTTTGAATTTGTATATATCGTGATGAAGTTTGAATAGATTTTGCATTCGGAGTGCAAAAAAATTTTAATGACTTGACTTGAGTTAGCCCAACGAACCCATTCGTAAATCTTCTGTGTAAGTATGGCAGTTTTCGAATAGTATTCTGGGATTTCTGTGAAAACTTGTGAAGTTCTCTTTGTTGGTTTAATCCCAACAATAAATGAAGCAATGATCATAATCTACGTTAGAAATATGAATAGTTACAAACTTAAATTCCATCCTCATCTGCACAAGCTCCGTTGTAATTTATCCCACCTTTGAAATACTTTGAAGTGGTCTGGACAATTTTCAGTAGGGGGAAACCTAGGTCGCGCAAATTGACGTGGCAAATCAATTTAGCAAAATTGCTACCCAAAATTGCGCGGTATTTTACTCGATTTTGGGAACCTTGCAAATTCTTGGGCAAAATTTTTGCGATAAAATCCAGGTACATTCTAAACTAATCCAGGCTTACTCTAGACTTATCTAGGTTTAGTCCAATCCTGTCCAGGTTTATTTTAGACTTGTCCAGGTTTATACCAGGAATTAGAGGTTCATTACAGACTTGTCCAGGTATTACTAAAAATATAAAAATTAGTTAGCCTGGCTAGACCTGGAATTCAAGTGAGCAAGTCTGGAATAATCCTGGACAAATCTGGAATAATCCTGGACAAGTCTAGATCGATCCTGGATTAGTCTGGAACAAACCTAGCTGGAGTAATACTGGATAGGTTTGAGACGAACCTGGTGAAGTCTGGAGTAAAGCCGGACAAATTACAATGAACCTGGACAAGCCTGGAATAAACCAGCCTCATCTGGAACCTGGACAAGTACGGGTTCAACTCCTGCCATACAATCTTGTCAAATAGGTTCGTGGGGTAATAAGTAATTAAATTTTTTTAAGTAAAGTAATTAATTAATTCCAATATAATTATATGTTTGGAAAACTAAAACTGAGCTTAAATGATGTTATCACAAAATAATCGATTTGCGAAGCAACTGAGCAAAATTGAAGTGGTCCGATAGCCGCGCTTAGTTCCCCCGCAATTTTGCTCAGTTTTTACCATGCCCATAATGTTGATGATTCAAAAGTCACGTGGGCAATTTTGCGAAGTTGAGCAATTTATCTCGATTTTCAATTTGCGCGATTTTTTTCCACGACAAGGGTTTCCCTCTAGTGATTCTTATTCTGAAATTTCCTGAATCAGCCACATCGGATCTGTAAACTAAGATACCTGTATCTTCTTCCTGGCATCTAATTCTGTACACACATTACGTCAAAATTAAAATTAAATAGAGAATTCTGATTTTGCATTTCCTTAAATAAATTTGCTAAATAAACAACATCAAACACAAAACTGAACTGTTTAAGTCTAATATAAATATTTTATCCCAATTCAAAAACCACACAATTCTCACGTACTTAGGTACACAAATCCTTGAAAACTTGTTCGCCAATAAGCTATTTAAAGAATCAAAATCAAATGCTAGATTTTATCACTTGCGATTACTTGTTACATGAATAGCAAAGTTCACATGTATCATTTTTGTATATTTTTATATACATGTAATTATTATTTAATAAATTCTAACAAAAAAAAGTTCGGAGTTTAGACCTGAATAATTCAGCACTCTTTTGACATTAGGATGTTTCACAATTTGTCTTATTAGCCTTTTTTGACTTTGAAGCCAAAAGTGTTAATTTGGCTTTTAAGCCTTGCGCCGTGAGTGCTTGGCTGCAGATTCGGCTGATATAATAAGAGGCTCTTTAGTCCTTGTCTGCTCACTCTTTTCTGATTTTCCTATCAGTTCAGCTCAAAAATCCCTAAGATTTAATTTAAATTGTTCTATTACGTCGGCGACAAGTAAAACGGATAAATTTACCAAACCAATCGTTATGTTAGGAATTAGTGAGTTATTAACAATCCAAAGTGACAAGTTTCTAATGCTAATGACTTTGGATTACTGCTAACGGTACCGGCTAACGCAGAAGTTTAAACTCGCCTGTAGAATCATACCTACTAGAGACATAATTTTTTGAATTTTTGTTGTTTCGTTATTTTTGTCGTTTACCGGTAAAGATAAAAGGAAATATCAGAATTCATAAAGTTCGATTCGATGAATTAGTTCTCCAACAAATTTGCGCTATTTTTCTGCAAAATTTCTTATCTGGTTTGACTCATTTGGATAAGGTTCATTTTTCATAGTCTCTTTGTTGGGACTAAAAAGACCTATGAAATCTAAATCATGCTTATGCCTGAAAATGAAGAAAAAAACCAACTTTATGCAAATAGGTCCACAAATGGATTAGATTAGTCGCAATTGTGTTTTGGACTGGAGGACCCATTAATTGCGTTGAATTTATAATTTCGTTCACACTGGTGGATTTTTGGTCGATTTTCCCATTCTAGAAATTTTATTTTAATTTCACAGTTCTAGTCACAAATGTTGGGTAAAACTAAAAACGCTTAAACGTCAATCTAAGCTACTTTAGTGTGGCTTATGTTGGAATGTCTTAAAATCCGCGTATGACTAAAATGCGCATGCGCAGCAGTTAGATCAGAAACCAAAAGCCAGAAATAAGCCAAAAACGGCTTAAAAGCCATTTCGTGAAATCCCCTATTGCTTTGTTTGGCTTTCTAACACAACTATATTTATTATTCACCTGTTTTAGTTCAATGTTCAAAAAAACTAATTCGAGTCTGCATAGAACTACTTGGTTTAGGATTGATAAAGTAAATACACATGATTCAATTGTAAATCATGTATTTCTAAAGCACATATATTGAATGCTTTTTAATTCTAACGTTATCATTTTTTAAATCTGGAGACCCTTGAAATACCAAAAAGGTCAAAATTGTTTATTTGTGCAAGGACACTTTTGGATCAAATTCATTTATCGTCGAACCTAAAGTTATTTATTCGCAAATTATACAACTCTAAAAGCGTCAATCCAATGTGAGAGAATAACCTACGTCGACAAGGCAGACGTAAATAATCTGTAACGTTTGTTATGGATGAATGAAGCTGTCAGCTGGCTAGTTCCACATCTTCACACTTTCCTTTAATGCGTAATCAAATGAACTTAGACAGACGAGAGGTAAGCAGCCAAATCAACTTCGGTCACAAATAACAACCAATAAAATAATAACTGCAAGTACATTTTTTAATAATGTGCATTCATTCAGGAGGATTACCTTCTGTTTAAGTAGAAACGTTAAATTAACGTCACTTTGAAGGGACCACAACAGATACTTATAAGTTATTACACTATGCTCTTATCGCAATTTATTCAATTCTGTACATAATTTCATTACTTTACATTTTTTTAACTGACTCATATCTGATAACAATATTTATTCTCAAGAACGATTTAAAACATTGATAATTTGCAACATTTCTAACCACTATTCATCAATAATTAATAAGATCTTCAAAACAAATATTGCCAAAGAACGATGATAAACCAAGTTCAAGATTTCTCATACTAAAAATAAACGTGTACATATGTCTTTAGTTTAAATGAGTGAGGGCATTTATGCATATGTATGTATCTGTAGTCAAAGTGTATAGGGAATTTGATAAATATGTTTGATCCCAGTTGAACTCTCTCTTCTGAGTTGACTAAAATTTATTGACAAATACATTGCGACTCCTGTCAAGTAATTTTTAGCATCCTACAGTGAATGCAAATGAAATGTAGTTATATATTTATTTTAGAAGAAGGAAATGATGAGAGAAAAATATTTATTACACTTTTCAAATTTGTAAGGATTTTTTTATTTTTTGGGTAAAAATTTCCAATCACAGCCTATGCAATTGAATCTAAATCACACGTAAATACATTAAGATTTTTGATTTTTTCTAAGTAATCTAAAGTAGAACAATGCTTGCATTAAAATTAATCATATTAAAATCAATAATTTGTGTTTATATGCTTATGTTTAAGCTATTCTAAAATGCAACAAAATATTACTAAGTTTGTTTGTTCAAACTTAGAAGCAAAGACAGTAGGGACTTAGCCGGCGGGAGGTGCTGGCGTGAAGTCGTATGGTCCACATGTATTCAAATTAGGATAACCATACGTTAGTGGTGCAAATTCTGTATTAAGGTTAAATCCAATTTCTACTAATCTGTCCCGAATTAAATCAACAGCTCCATCTGGCAATGTTTTGGTCTTGCTAAAAACCATCCAAGAACGAGCATAATTTGACCCACCCCCGCCATCTCTTCTTAAAGGATCCCAACAATTAACAAACAAAGTCCAAGTGGCGTCATCAGTAAGAACAGGCATGTAGGATAACCCTAAAAATATAAACCATAAAAATAAATTTATAAAATTATAGAATTACACACTAATAAATAGAGTTAAACTTACACCCAAGAGACTCGCCATTAGTTCCTGGGCTTCCAGCTTTTCCTTCACATAAGTATGGAAATCCACTGGCAGGAAAAGTAAGATCAGGGAATGGACAATCACGACGAATGATTCTTTCGTATTTGAAACCCCAATCCCATGCTTGACCTTTTCCAACTGCTGCTGAGTCTAGCCCAGTCCATGGAGTTGTTAAATCCATTGCATCCCATTTGCTCGAATCTCCTGGGCAAAGGTATGGGATTCCAAGGAGGCCAGGTCTGGTTGAACCCAAAGCTAAGGCCATTCTAGCCAAGTAATATTTTGAAGCCATTGGGACAAAATGAATTCCTGGTGGCCCATACTGTAAATAATAAAAATTAAAGTTAGTGGTGCAATTGAATACAAAAAAAAATTAATTATAGCTTACAATGTTCAGACTTGGGCCAGGTGCAGGTATAACAAAAGTAGTAAGAGCAGCACAAGATGGATCAGCGTTACTTCTGTATTGCGAGACACTGCAGTCCGAATGTCCTAAAAGAATGCTGTACAGCAGACAATTAAGTCCTTCGCACTCGGGATCATTACATAACCCTGCGTTAGCTTGTCCAACAAAGCAAATGGTAAAAGATACCGCGATTAAAAGAACCAACTTTATCATTTTTTCAAAATTTAATTTTACTTTTTAATATTTTCAGTAAAGTTTAAGTGTTTGTCTTTATTTCTTTAGTATTTGAAAATCTTGAAATGTTTCGTTTGGTTTGGTTTTGCTTAAGAAATCGGCTGAGTATTTATACTAAAACGCTTCCGTAACTTTGCATGGAGTTCACAAGAGTTCAAAAAGATCATGTACTTACGTCAATACAAAAAATATTAGATATGACATTCCTTTCATTCGATATTTTCTTCATCATTTTTCTTTATATAAATTATTTTGCAATTGAAAGCTGATTATGATGGAATGAAGACGGAAAGACCAAACAGAGTTTTTTGACCTAAGTCAGACGTCTTATCTTATCAGAAATTTTTTTGTAGAGAAACTCTTAGGCTAATGCCGTGCCATGTCATGCCATGAGCTTTCTTAGGATAAAAATAGTTTTCATGCGCATTTTTACGTGATAATTAAATTAGTTCAATCCGCCAGAAACTGGTTCTTGTGTATTTTATTCCACGTGCTGTCTATATAAATATTATCACTTGTTTAGTCAATTTGTGTGATACAAAAACAGAGCTTCTATTGACGCACATGAAATACTTACTCATAATATTTAACCCTCAATAATAAAAAATCTCTTAAAAAATAAAATAAATGATACAAAATTACGTTACTTCAGAAAAATATCTGAAAAAATTAAAATATAAATCTGTCTGGATTTGAAACAACCAATTCTTTATTCGTGTTCATTCCAAACCTTGAGTCGTACCTTGTACGTATGTAAAGACGGTTAGATAAGACTCGGTGTATTTTTAATTCTGTCATTCATTTTGACTAATGCAAAGATTAACTAATGTCAACGAATTCAAAAATGATCTTATCGCAGTATTTTCATGCAGAGACTCTTTATATTCTTAATGCATAAAAATAATACACATTCTCAATTTAAGCTGACAATAGTGTAGATGAACTAGAACACGTGCTGTTTCAGACGTAGACGAGACAGTCTGACCATGACAGTAGTACAAAATCCGGAAATCAAGGTTTGATTTACATAAGTTTAGGCAAAATGACTCTTTCCCCAGTCGTCTCGCCACATCAATTTTTAAATTAATTTAACCATTTTTTTCCTTCAATTCAATTCAATTCAATTCAATATATTCGTGGCAATTTTGATCAAATACAAAATACTGTACTACACAGAGTTGTTCCAACATTTCGAAAGTAAGAGACTTATAGCGAATAAGGGTCTAGCCCAGATATTTTACCGTTCTCTGCGTATTCCTAATAAAATAGTCTTACAATGGTTGGATAAGTGGTATTCCTAATTCTATCAATTACCAGGGATACATGGAAGAGTCTTTCTCTCCTTAAATTTCTTCTATTAGGAATAAATATTGGAAGAAAATGTCTGAAGCGATCGCTTCTTAAAATACTTAGACCAAATCTTTTTAATAACATAGTCCTCCTTATTTCTAAAGATTCTAAATTCAAAACGTTTAATGTAGATAAATATTGTTTGGACGAGATTGATTTTCCAATGATGCACCCAAGACAACTTACTTCAAATTTAGTTAATTTTGACACTAAACACTTGGTCAGAGTTGGGCCCCACGTATTGACACAATATTCAAGTAAAGGTCTAATTAAGGATATATACGCTGGTTTCAATTCCTTGACTTCAAACCCAAGTAACCGTAATTTCTTGAAACTAAACATTCTTTTACTAGCTTTAACTAAGATTTCATTAACATGAGTGTCCCATTTGAGATTACAATGAATATAAATACCTAAAATCTTCATTGTTTGTACTCTAAGAATTCGTACATTTGCTATTGTGAAAATATATTCAGGTGGAGAAGTTCTAGAAAAACTTATGATCATAGTTTGAGATTTAGCACCATTTAGAGTCATTCCAACTTCTAATAGCCATCTTTTCATATCACTAAGAATGACAAAACTATGTGATAAATTATTGAATATAACTGCTACTACCACTAAATCGTCCACATATCCGAAAATAGAAAAATTTTCTGATGACATATATTTTTCTGTAAATTGTTCAAGTACCTTATTCATTATAATAATAAATAAAAGTGGTGCTAACTTTGTACCCTGGGGAGTACCACATGTAGTATGTAATATGTAGTATTGATTACGATTACTCAAGAAAGCACTGACCCATAGAATGTCATAAGGATTAACATTTAATTCTACTAGACACTGTATTAGGGAATTATGACAAACCCTATCAAATGCCTTTGCTACATCCAATTTATGAATAATTATGGTGGCTTTAGGTTTAATTGAAGCTTTAACTCTAAAAATAATTAATTTGGATGTCAAATGTTCACATGAGGAACCTTTCAAAGATCCATATTAATTTATATTAATTTTACCCTGAACACAGGAAGGAACCCTGTCACATACAAATCATTCTGCAATTTTACAGAAGATATCTGTGATGGATATGGGTATTCCTTTTGAATCGAAACTTTTTCTCCAATTTAGAGGAGTACTAACATTTGTAAAAGTCATGTTCATGATTTCTGATAAAGGCAGAGAAATTTCAATAAAATTGATAATCTTTGAAGGAAATCCTCCAGGAACATTTAAATTTCCAGCTTATAGCTTAGAAAAATTAAGATATACTTAAAAATCATTAACTTCTAAGTGACAGAGGTGTTGAGGTGCAATTAACACACACAGATTCCAAGGGTGGATCAAATGATGAAATATCCACCTTAAGCCACCGTATAAACCTTAAATATGAAAAAGGAGTTGACTTGTTCTAGAATTGGGGGAATATCAGAACCCATATTAAGGGAAAGTTCAAGATCAAGTAAGAAATCGTTTTGTTTCACTTTAAGACAAGTTATAGCCTTTAATATTTTATACCACGCTTTACTCCCAGTGGATTCAATTTTATCTTTTAATTTTTCCCTGAAATTAGATTTTGCTACTAAAATCATTTACTTTAATTGTTTAATTAGTGAAACATTAAAGATAAAGATAAAAAGATAAAAACCCGTTTAACGTCCGATACCGCCCGTAGGCCTTACAGACTACATTTCGTTCTTATCTTTGTTGTTGTTGCAATTGGGTACAATGTTCAGAGCAGAGGATTGGTATGAAAACTGTCCATTGCAGTAGAGTGAAGGATAGTCCGTATTAGAGTCCGTAACAACTGCAACTCATTCTGGGTCCCACTCCCACTCCCTCTGTCGTCCCATGTCCCTCCTGCACGGGTTATACCTCGTGAAGTGGTACGCAAGATTGTGTTGCATTCGCACCTGAGAAGGGGTCTCAGAGACTAAGGGGAAAACCCGGTTAGACCGGTAAAAACCCAGAGTCACACTTTCACGCACCACCTTATTTTTGGGAGTCACCGGGAATTGAACCCAATGTCATCACGGCCAGTTGAATAGAATTGAGACCTAAACCACTAGACCGAGTACGCTCCACTGAATGAAACATTCTTAGGATCAAGTTTGAATAAATGGGAAAAATGTCAAATTTCAGCATTCATCTATTGGGGATCATCAAAAAAACAAACTTGTTCTTTAACGGGGAAAGATTTTACATACCACCCATTCAAATACTCTGTAAATCGTTTTAAATTGCCACTAGCTGACTTAGTTTTGTTCACCATGAATGGGTTATTAGCTAAATTAGTTTTTAAATCACAAATATATTTAGGGCTTAAATCAAAAAATTTTTGTGTAATTCTACTCGACTTTTGAATTCTTTTTGAATTTTAAATTATAACAAAGGCTTTAAAAGTAATATTTAGGAATTTTATGGTTATGATGGTTGACTTCGCAATTCTCAAATTTTGTTCATAAATATAACAACCGAGAGACTATCT